>KB671565.1:791156-860010 GCA_000349105.1 Anopheles epiroticus | reverse complement strand
ACTGGATGGGAGAAGAAATTCAATTTGTGAGGAAAGAAAAATGCCGCTCACATGGAAAAATGACGTGTAAAACCCTGTAAAGCAAGCAGAATTAATTCAAACAAACAAACAGGTGAGGTAGGAAAAAATAAGCTACAAAAATTTCCGCCAAGACAGGAAGATGGAGCCGTTGCATAGAAATTAAGAGCGTAAAATTGGCTAAGCGGCAATCTGAAATAACATGTTGGTAGTTTAGCTGCAACTATTGTATAGAATTGCAGCATAAAAGCCAACCATCTCTAAATAAATGAATGTATAGGCTCCCAAGAAGCTCTAAGGAGATGTTTCAAGAACAATCCCCTTTTTCTTTTTCAGCCTTTTCTGTTTCAAATGAGATTTTTCTCACGGGCTAGCTAATGAATGAAATAAAACGAAGCAACAAACTTTTCGCTTTGCTTGGCGTCGTAATTTGCTTGATTTGGTCCAATACTAACAAAACACAATCATTTTTATAATTTCCTCATTTCAGTTGATATTAAACGTATGGAATCTATTGTTTTTCAAGTTTTTAATGTTTCTGTTAATTTGTATTTTTTTGTTGTTTTTATATTTTGTTATGTTCCCTGAATTGTGCCAGGTCTTTGCTGAAGGAAAGTATGGAATACTAACCCAATGGGTTAACAAAACAAGGTATTTTTGAGCTTTTCCCCTAGTTTAGTCCGTGTGGTAAAAATATTGTATAACAAATAAAAAAAAAGTTAAAAATATTCCAATAACAATACAATGTACAAAAGGCTAACATGGAATGTATTTGTTTTCTTTTTATTTCAGTAGCGTACAAGTATTTGTTTCGGTTTGTCTGATATAAAAAAATATTTCCAACCGTAAAACTGGAAAGTGTGAAAACTACTAGTGATTTCTGTTTTATTTCCGTAGCTAGGACCAAACCGTATTGATTGATATTGATCATTGGAACAATATATATATATATATATATAAAAAAACACTTTCATCATTTTCTATAAAACCATAAAAGATATTAATTTAAGGTACGATTTTTTATTATCGTTCGGTATGTTGTGTTGTATTACGCAGATTAACTTGTAATATTTTGAAGTGTTAGTTGCATGTTGAGTATTTACCGAATCTGCTGAAAATTGACTAAGCATACCCGTAACATAAATTATTGAGCTTGAGCCTACGCAGTTTTTTTTGTCACGGGACACACAACATCCCATTTCATGTTCATGGTCTATCACACTGTTTTCCAAGACTTCTATAGATAAAAAAATTAAGATCTCTCAAGACTAGACGCAACTGACCGATTTACACTCAGCCCTGAAAAAGGATGGGACTTAACGGTATAAGAAGCATCTTGGTTAAACTGGCGCGTTTAGCTCGTCCTTGTATAAGCGGAAGTGAAAGTCTTGAATAATCTTTCTCAACATTATCTTGTGCACCGGAAACTCAAACCTGATAAATAAACACCTGTTTTACTGAAAATCGCTCAAAATTAAATGATCCAAAATTTGTTAAATTGTACAAGTACTTTATTTTTACAGTTTAAAAACATTTTATAAAACTAGTTTCTGGTTGAAATGCACCATTAATATGTGTGATAATGGTATGGTGTGTAAGTTGAAACAGCTCAAACCATGTGAACAATAGAAATCCACCGAACATAGCTGCTTAACAATCGATACGCAAAAACCAAATACCGAAACTAAAAATTAAATTAATTATGAAGGTATTAATCATCAATAAGAGTCACCTCAGACAACGGTTCCAAATTAGTGGTTCAGTAACAGAGTACTGAAGTTACAGATCAGGTTCGTTACACGAAAGTCACTCGTTGGCTGAACGTGCCGGTATTACGCCAGCGAGGAGTGCGAGGAATGTGGGTGGGTTTTAACGTACAAGGCGTAGGAGGCGCTCAGTGGGAGAGTGCACAAAACACGTTGTTTGGTACAGAAAAGTGACGCGGTTCGAATCCCCTCCTGTCCCACCATACCAGCCTGCATATGAAATTAATTATCTTTTTTCTGGAATGTAACGTATCATGGTGAACTGGAAAGTGGACAAAAGGGAAGAAATGTTATAAACGTAACACGTAAAATATTATAAATAAAAAAAAATCGTGCCCGTGCCCCTAGTCCTCGTTAATGTCCCTTTTACAAAATTATTTCAAACTTCTGCTAACCGTCGAATACAATGTTCTTTCAAATTAATCGAGCAGTTGTTCTGTCACAATGTCTGCAGTAGCGCCTTGGCAGGGGGGGGGGCGTGAAACAATCACTCACACACGCACACCTAAAATCGCTTGACGTTGTATTTGCAAAGATTCCTCGCTATATTCATCCCCGCCCGGTTTTGCCGCTGACCGGTGCGCCTGGTGGAGTGCGGGACACCGACAGGAGCGCATAATTCGAACACTTCGGTCGAAAGGATATCCAGCCGGTCCGGCTACATCCTTCACTACCACGCCACGCGACGCCACGGTGACAGTTTGCGGCATCCATCCTCGCCAGCGCACCGTTGGCTCTGCGTCAGCGCAAATAATCTGTCCTGGGGCGCGGATGGTCGGATGGATTATTCGCAAATTAGAAGCCACCCGTTTCCACCTTCCCCTCCACCAATCAGTCGCACGGATCATTGGGGAGGGGTTGAAGCACGAGTTCAAAGCGAAACTTCGAGCGAGCGGTGCGCTGCAAGTGACAGTTCAATAATTGAATTACCTTATGATGCAGCTTATTTGGCCGCGGGACAATTGGATGTTAAAATAGCCTGGCCTCCAGTTTTTTGGGGTTACAGTTCGGGAGATCGGCAATCGGCAATCGAGAGCAAAGTGGCCCATTGCATTGCACCAGAGAACACGGGGGGGGGGGGGGGGGCTTGAGTGGGTGTTGTTTTGCATGGTGCGAGTGCAAACATTGTGGACCTGGTTTTTATTCCTCAAAGGGATGGAAGGATAGCAATAGCAAAAAAATACCAATAAAAACAACAAGGCAAGCAAACGTGGCAAGAAGTGCCGGGTATGTCCCAAATCATGACTGCTTGAGTGTGCTTTGCCGTTGTATCGATTGCTTTGGTGTTTTCGATTGATTTTTGAAAGGGTTTTTGTTGTTTGTGACGAGATGCCCGCATAAGTGGGATGCTCACCCTACTGCTCGCTGCATTCGTAAAACCCGGTTAGAAATGTAGACATCAGCGGTGGAAGCAAATTGTTTTCCTTAAATCAATTGAGTAGGTGTGATCAATAATGTAAGTGCATCCTTATTTTAGCAAATAAAACGAAATAAAGGAACATAATTTAGTGTCATGCGTCCCACAAGTTGTCTCACGATATACTATCTATTGGCATATGCTTTTCTAATAAAACATTTATGTCGCACAACAAAAAAACTATTTATGTTCAATAATGTCCATCCTATTTGTTGTTGCATGTTACAAAACGATTTACTTACGTTGGTTGTTATATAATCATATTTTTTTTGTTGAGTTTAAAAACTTATATCATATTTTTTTATAACGTTTGAGCATCCATTAAAAGTTGTTGCAGCATACAACATATATTTGAAATAAGTAGATAAATATAAATAAAAGTATTGCTATATTCATAGCAAAAGTTGATGGCAAGATGTTTACTACGATTGAATAATTGATGAAGAACAAAATATTTTCATTTTCAAACATTTTCAAACAGCCCATTGTAACTTAACCTTAATGGCATAAACCATTAATACAAAAATAACTTTAATACACGATGAAATAAAATTCAATAAAAAAGAACTAAGCGAACAATTTCAACCATTTTCATGTCGATTTTCACAAATCCTTTCAATGGTTATCCAGAGGCTAAGATAAAATTCAAGTGCAAAATGTTTCGTAATATTGTTGCCGATTGAATAATTGATGAAGAAAAATAATATTTACAAACTGGCTATTTTAGCTTTCACCGTTAACTTAAAATAACTGACCAATTAAATAAAATAACTGACAGCTAATTAAAAATCCAACAACCTAACGAACAATTTCAACATCTTTTATGTTAATTTTCTGAATTTTTTTTTTCAATGGTACTAAGATAAAATAATATAAATTTCTAATGCAAAATGTTTCGTAATATTGTTGCCATAGGTGCAAATAAAGGACGCTCCAACAAAGGTGTGGTTATGCATACATGTTTCTTGTTAGTTTTTAAAACATTCTGAGTTGGTCATGGTTCGTTAGCTTAAGTTTGCTTTCTTCATCACTTCCTTAGCGTTTCGTAAAAACGTTTAAGACTTGACACAAAATAGAACGGGGAAAGATTTATTTAGTTTATTTCCTATTTTTTTTCATTTTTTTTTTCATTTGAAGCGAGTAACCATCGAGAACTGAAAAAGGTTGTCCATGTCCATCCGTTTTCCGATTTATTTTTAATTATTTTTTTGAGCAGAAACAGCGACCAGACCGAATATATATTTTTTATATATATTCAAAAATTATAGACTTTAATTAACACTTTTTACCTGTCCGTTAATACTTAATAAAAAAAATTACCATATTTTTTAGAAAAATAGTAAAATAAATTAATATTTTATTTTTAGAGATTTGAGAGGGTAAGACTTTAAATGCTATTTATTTTAAACTCGTCTTTTTTATTTACCTTTATACAGTCCACGACAAACAAACAAAATAAATCAATCAGAAAGTAAGTTTAATGCACTTCATTTGTATCCTCTCTCTTGCTTTGTTTACTTTGAAAACAAGATCGATCGCAAATATTATGCTAATCATAAAAACTAAAATTTCGTTAGCAGCAGTTTGTAAACATTATGCAACACAATTGCACTCTGAATACCGAACAACTACTATCATCTCTGAATGAGTATGTCATTGTTTAATCTTGATAAATATAGACTAGTGTGTTCTTTACTTTGCCAAAAAATGTTTGATGTTTGATCGAGCGTTTGACTATGTTGAAAAATGCACTGATTTTTTTTTTAATCAAGTTTATGTGGCTGAGTTAAATATTTTGAGCGCATAAAATCTCTCTCTCTCTCTCTCACCCTAAAAATGTTCTACGCCAACAAACAGGTTTAACTGCCACTTCGTTTAGTTAAAAATTAAAAAAAAATTAATTAAAAATTAAATTAATCCCCATAAAACTCTTTAGCATTTTAAATGCTTATTTACATATCAATTTTACGTATTTACAAAATACGCATTCATTGAAAAACTTTATTCCTTTAAGAAGTTTTATTTACTAAGAGAAGGATAGTGAATGGCAGTTAGTAAAAAGATAGTAGGATGAAACTAAAATGTGCTATCCGTTGCGATATCATCACTCAGCCTTCAACATGATAACAAAATCAAACAGCAATAAGCATCCGATATCATTCGATACATTTGTTTGTCTTTCTTTCAGCAATAAATCAAAAAGTTTTATTACGCACGCACCATAAAAACACCTTCAGTGTCCTTTGCAGATGATTGCAGAGGAAGGCTATAAAAAAGATGTTGCCCATTAACAAGAAATCATCCATATTATTAAGCTATCTTACAAGCTTTGACTTTGGCGCTTTGCACCTTAACACATTGAACACTCCATTAACAGTGCCGGTGTGAACTTGTTTATAGCATATCAACATTTATTGAACGTGTCATAAAGTCAGGATGCATGGCACCTTGCACCTAACTGCACGATGCACGATTTTACTGTAGCATTGTCAGGTGGTTTAGTGTTATTATCTCTTTTTCGCTCGTTCAGAACAGTCTGTTGTTGCATAGCGTTGGAGAGAATGTAAAGAAAAAAATCGCACGCTAAACGTGAAAGGTATTTTGCATTCTCCTTTATGACTAGCGACGCGATCCTATAAGATGTTCATTTTAAAATAAGACGTTAAAGTGTTTGGAACCTTTACGATGTATTTCTTTGCAGTCGGAGTAGATTATGCTTTTTTTTCAAAAATGTCGCGTCATGTCAAAAATTAAATCAAATAAATAAGTGTCTAATAGTGCCTAACCTTGTGACAAAATCACTATAACTAACAACAAAGGTGTTCCTTAATTTGTTTCTTTTCCGTTGTTTATTAAAATTACAATCAATGTGTAAAAAAACAATAAACAGTTAATTTATAAAATTAGAAAAAGTGCTTCAATTTATCTCAATAAATGGTATAACTTTAATTATTTATTTATTATAAATTCACACACTAAACTTTTCGAACAAAATACACCACACTTAAAAGCATATACATATGTAAATTTATTGCCCTATACACTTGTTTATTGAAAGACGCGTATAAACGAAAAGAACGCACGAAAAGATTAAATTGGACAATTAAAACAAAACGTTTGAGAAGCCAATAAGTAACACAACATATGATGAACACATTATTGAAATTAATGTACTATCTTGTATTTTCCTAGTGTCAGTCGTTATGCAAATTAAATTTAGAAACCTTTTTTTTATATTTTGAAGAAACGATTAGTAACGATAATGGTAAGCTGCCCTGCTGGTTTAAGAAGAAGTCTCTTAAAAATAAAAAAAAAAAACAAACTTTCTCCCCCTACAGATTACCAATACGTGCGAAGGCGATAACATGCAGAAAAATTTAATTATTAAAGGAACGGTTGCATCATTTTATTGTAAAAAAATCACAGAAGAAAGACAAAAACACACAAACATAGCAGAAGATAGTTTTAGAACAGAGTGGAAGAATAAAACAGGAGTAGTTGTTAAAGATATCATGAATTTTGTAAAAAAAATAAATATTGTATTTTAGGCATAAGATATGTAAGTTTTATCATGTATTGTAACATAAATATATGACTGAAGGAGTCGAAAACCTTTAAGAGTGGTAAAGCTTTGATTATGTGTTGACTTCAACCATAGAAGAATACAACCCACTCGGTAAAATAAAGAAGAAGAAGAAGAAGGAACGGTTGGAAAATAGTAACGGATATTTTAACATTAAATTTTAAGCAATACGACCAGAAATATGGTTTCACATTTGAATGAAAGTATTTTGCACTTTGAGCTCTAGTCATGCAATTATTTTGAAATAAAGAAAACATTTTTTTTTATTTCATTTCACAACATTTTTTCTTTATTCTATTTTAATATTATAAAATATAAGATAAAATATGCAGCCCACTACTTTGAATGTTTTATTTTCATAATCTTTTATAGTTTATAAAATCGTGTTGAAAATATTAGATCCTTTGAAGCGTAACCATACCTCACAAGTCCTCACACGTGCTCATGTGCAATAAAGCAACGTATTTCAATCATTCGTGTTTCTAAAAAACTAAACCACCCCAAAAGCAGTAATTTCTCCGCGTTAGACGCACTCACCTTTTGCAATAATAATAAAGACAATATTCAATCTGACCTACAATGCGACACATACACACGGAAAAATAAAGAAAACACGCTCATCCCAGTGCTCACCGTGGTCCATTGTTCATCAGGGCAGCAAACGCGCGCAAACGCGCGCACTCGCTGCGTTCGCCGCAACCCAAGCCAACACCCCCACACCCCCAACACACACTGTAGTGCACGCGTCGAGGCTTAAGCGGTGGCCGAAAACCAGAGCACGCGCCCAACGTGATCCGGCCCTGATCGAAGAGATCAGCCAGCGGGCATGCATTACAAAACCATTAATCAATTACGTGCCACGCACCCGCTTCCTGTCCTGCTTTCCGTCCCGCAAATCAGCATGGTATGGTTTCCCACTTGGTGCACGTGCTGCAACTGGAACGGCAAGCGGCGTTGGCGGGCGGAGCGCGCGAGAGTGAGAACATATTTTTTAATTAAAAAGCTTCAATAGCTCGCCAATTTGGTGTTGCACTGGATATGGGTGCCTTCGGTATTCAATTCTGCATCAGCCGCCGCACCGGCACGCTCGTCCCGCCCATTGCCCGGCGGCCGGCTCGGTGGAAGCGGTGGAACCGGGCGCACGTTTGAAGTGGTTTGAACGAACCTGAAAATAGGAAAATAGTTCAATCAGTCGGGTTGCGGACCAGTGCGAAACTTCAAGCATCAGCAGCAGCGCCTCGCCTCGCCCGTGCCCCCCTACCGGCCATGCACGCACCAAACAAAAAAAAAAAGAAAGGAATAGAAACGGAATAGAAGGCTCAGGCCCTGAGAGTCCTTCGCATTGTTTACAAAACGATCAAAACGGTATCTTAGAGAACGCGCGGGCGAGGCACAGGAAGTACAGGGCGCGCCTCCTGTATGTATCCTGTGTGTCCTGTATGTCCTGGGTGCAGCACCGGAGGCGGAGAAGCCGACGAGCACAAAGCAGCTTGCCAGCCCCGGGCAGGGGCAGGGGGAAAGGGTGGACAAGCTACACCTAAAGCCACGACAGTACACAGGCATCATCTCGAAACGTAACCCCCCCCTACCCCACCAACTCCCACCCCTCACCCCCCTCCCGCCCGCACATCTCGGTGGGGTGACACGAAGGTAAAAGGTAAATAGTAGAAAACATTGTAAATTATCATTCCGTGCACCGTCCTGGCAGCAGCGGGCGGCTTAGGAGAACAAAGGATTTCAACGACGGCGTCGACGACAACGATTGCCGGCGACCGACCGGTCTATGTGCACATAGCCGCCGGCAGCCGGACCGCTGTGTAACTAAGGCGATGCACGCCCACGCCACCGTGCAATTACATACTATAGCCCGGGCAGGGTAAAGGACATACATCCTGAGCGCACAAGTAGCTGCCCACAAGGTGCAAGACCTTCGCTGCACATAGCTTATTGTAAATGCAACGGTCTGGCTGAAGAAGTGTGTAAATGGTAGGCAAATGCTGTATACCGTCTGGTCGCCTGGCCGGGTATGTTAGATATAAAAGTGCAGGGTTTTATGTGCCTAGGCGTACATGCAGCCGATACATAGGGACGACCCGACTGGACCAATCCCGATCCCGCAATAAGACTTCCTATATACACTGCCGGACAGACTACCCAAACATGGCAGGCAGACTGTGCAGAATGTATACATAGTACATAAGAGTCACGGCACGGCAAAATCCGACACGATCCTTGTTGCTGAAGCGTCTAGGCAGGTTGTGAGTCGAGCCCTCCTATGTGGTTGGATTGACTACATTATTTACGCGACACCACGCTACTCCTTCTCCGGCTGCGCTGACGTTGCGTTGAAAGAGCGATGCAGAGAGCTTTACTTGCTGCTTGTATATACCTGCACGGGCTTAGTGACAAGAGCCTTTATATATACCTTTATATATAACATATATATGACGTATATAGCTATAGAAATAAATACATAAAACCATGAGCTAATGTATGTACACATAGAGAGTGTGTCAGCGCTTATATACCGTCCGAACCTTGGCCTGCACGGCAACCACCAACAGCAAGCAGCCACATACGAGCCGAGCGTCTGTTTGCCGTGAGTGCCACCAACGCTTGCCGCTCTCGTGCGCCGCAAAAAGGACGAAAAAGCTCTCGCCAGTCGCTCACCGCCGGTCGCCGCTTCCGTACACACACTAGCGACCGGTCGGGCACAAAAGCACGAAGCGCCACGTGAGTGCGCGCTCGCCCCCTCTCGCTCGCACGCTCGGCCGTCACTCACGCCGCCGCACACCCATACCAGCAAACCGACCGACTGACCGACCGATAGCGGCCGCACTCTTACACACTGTTGATGCATTGCGTCATTCCGTGCATCCATGCCCCATTGCAACTGAACGTGCATTTGTGTATGCGTGTGTTCGTGTATGTGTGTGTGCGTGTGTGTATATAGGAAAGGACTCTCATCCGCTGTAGGAGCTGTAGCGAGCTGTACGGCTCTCGCATCCTTTTTGGTGTGCAGAGCGGTAGGATGCAGCTGCAGTTCAATGTAGGACGCGGTGTGGTGTTTTGGAAGGAGTGCAACGTGAAGGGGGAGCAGGAGAGACAGGATTTGCAGAACGTTAGTGTGTGTGAGAGGAAGAACAAGAGAGAGGGAGGGAGCGAGAGAGAGAGAGAGAGAAGAAGTAAAGGCGACAGAGAGACAGAGCGGAATGCAGAGACTGCTGTGTGCGCGTGAGGGCTGCCTTGGTAAACTAGGTCAGACATGACCTTGACAATGGTTTTTGGCGTGTGGCATGCCGACGCCTTGTGTGCATACCGTCTGCTGGCGGCCTGTTCGGCACTCACCACGGCGGTGAGCGAGTGAGATGGGTCAAGAGACTGGCAGGTTGGAGGGGGTGGGGTGGTATTGGAACAGAGTGAGAGGGAGAGAGGGAGAGAGAGGGAAAGCGTAGATGGGGGCGCCCAGTACCGCTGCTACTGCTGCTGCTGCTGCTGGTGGTCGTTTATGGACAAAACAACACAAACAAGCGCCGCGCTGGACATCGCGCACGAAGCTGGCGGAGATATGACACTTGGCGGCTGCACAAAACGTGGTGCGCCTCCCGTCGCGCACTGTGCACGTGCATTTAAACGGTCCATTCGTGTGGCGGCGTGTGTGCGCGCGTGTGTGTGTGCAATATGACACACTTTACGAAGCGCATACGCAGAGGTGGGTAGGCGGGTTGGGTGATTCCCGTGCCGTGGAGGATGGGACGAGCTTTATCTTTGGCGATCGATTTCCGTGTGCATTTTATTTATGGGTTTGACGCCCAATTAAAAAGCTAAACATGTTGTTCGTCGACGAGCGCGGCGTTGCCTTTGTAATGCTTCGTTGCTCGGTAAGTTGGCAAACATGGCGATTGTCCGTACTGATTGATGTTTTGAAGCCCACACTGAAACCTTAGTTTAAGTGCACAGAAACAACCGTTTATCCTTAAACAAAAGGCATTACAGTTTCAGTACGGGTGTACAGAATCACTTTTTTCGAAATCACTTAATAGTGTTAAGTAGTAGAGTAGTGGCGAAGAAGTAGCGTAACGAAGCGCATAAGAATGTCCTTCCTAGTCCTTTTTGTAAGATGCGATCAATCTTCAACTTATTTCACTTTACTTAACGTGTCAAAACTGTGTATGTGCTGTACTGTACAGAAATAAACGGATTTCTCGAAAGCATCACAAGTCTCTTTACACTACTTTCGGCTTAATCCGATATGTTGAAATTGCTCGTTAAATATGACAAAATCTTAAAACCTTTAGACCAGTTAGACTGCACAAGCGTTGCATTTCTTATTTTCGTTAGAACAGTCTTACTGTACTGTTAAAATGTTGCCTCAAGGGAAAAAAATTCGCAAGGTAAAAAGGTTACAGTTTTTGCAGAACTTTGCAGCTTTAAGAGTATCTTATTAAAACTTTTAAAATTAAAAAGTAACGTCTTTATTTTTTATTAAATTGCTCCAGAATAACAAATCAGACGTAAATAATTTGGTGATAACATCATAAGCGCAGCAGCTAAGTTAAAGTAAAAGTATTTGTTTAATTATGGAGAGTTCCACAATCTGAAATATAAGATTTATTATAGCCGAATTATTTTTGAATTTATAAGAACTTAGAAAAAAAGTCATGCTGTTTTCATAAGATTCTACTATTTTTCAACAGCATACAAACTTTTTTTTGTTGTTGTTGTAAAACAATATGTTTCAGCTTAATGAATAAGCATTTAACTCAACACTTTACATCGTAACTTAACGCTCATTAATATCTGCTTAAGTAAGTAGTAGCTTAAGGTTTTTACATTTATGCTAATTCTTTTTTTTTTCATTCATAATCCATCGCACATTAATTGTAAATGATTTGAATTTTATTATTTTGTTTTCTCCTTTGCGTAACGTTGTTTAGTGCTGGCCTTATAAATGGTACATTTTTTTTCATGTGGATTTCATTTAGCATTCTGTATCAACTGTTGATTCGTTTGCAGCTCACTAATTTATGCTTAAGTGTTTTTTTTTTTTTCTTCCCAAAAAATCGCTATTAGGTGAAACTACCATTTTGCATTCAAACATTTTCCTTGTTTATTTTTTTATTATTTATTGATGATGAACAGTAGAGATTATTTTGCAAAATTTTTATTGTATTGAAATGTGAAATCTTCTTACAGCACTTTGTGAATATATGAATTATGCTAACTATTTGGTATCAAAACTGACATTGGTTTCTGATCTTACGGTTTCGTTACACACTGAAATTAAATTAGTTTAGGCAGAAAAATGATAGCATTGAAAATTAACAAAACAACCATAATTTTGCTAGCTATTGTTATATTGAATTTTGAGGTCAAGAAACGGTTTTCGTGAATCGTTTATATAATCTTTTTCAGATGAGCCGATTAGGCTTAAGAGAGTCATGTTACAGGAGTTTCCATTTGATAGAAGCTAGTCGAGCGACTTTCAAGGCAAATGCAGCAGATGACTGAACAATTACCTGACATGAAACGGCAACACCAGCAGACATAAGACAAAACAGGCAACAGCACAATATGTTACTCTATAAGTAAACAATCAGCAAATAAAATTTCAAACATAAAGTCGTTCCTAGATGATTGCATGAGGGCAGTTATGTACCGCAATTGTGCTCCCTGTTTCCAAGGATATCTTATGCCTGCTGGTGTTGTTGAATCAGGTGGAGAAATTGCACTATTATCTGCCACATTTGTCGTGAGAATCACTTATCTTGTTTAATCTAGTGAAAAGCTCCAAAATTAGTCAACCTGAATCTATTAGAAGTGATTCCGCTTATAATATAAGTTGGAAAGGCTTTGTTGTGTTTAACGTTTGAAGAAGTAGAATTCGTAGTACAAAATCAGATATTAAAAACCCTCTGCAAATCAAGCTTTCCAGTCCACTATTTACCATCTCAAGACGCTAATGGTACGTTCTTTTATAGACTGTTCCATTCTGAATGCCTTTGTGCCGTTTTTTCTTTCAACTTTTTTTCCCCTGGAAGAGGAAAAACTAATCATTCGCCGCAGAATGCCAAGCTGCCTGGCGCTCAATAATAAGCTTGTTTGTGCTAAAGCGAAGAAAGAAAAACAATTATATAAGTACTTCAAAGCCATCACTCGATTACCGATCTGGAATGTTTTCTTTTTGGCACCGCTCTGTGTGTGCTGGTTGATTCTTACGGCACCACCGAAGAGGGCAATCGGGAGGGGATGTATATTAAGATAAAATGCATAAAAATTAACATGCAAGACGATGCTCACGGGATGTCTGCGTCCAATCTCATACGGCTTATCCGCAGTGGGAATCGTTGCCGGGACCGGGCCGAAGCAGCGACCAAGCACGGGGGGAAGGGAGGGGGAGGGGGGTGGTGAGAAAGGCGCAAAATGGGCAAGAAATTCGATTAATGCACTCTCTAGCATCTTCCAATTCGTTGTGCTGGTTGAAAATATAATTAAAATAAAATCAACCAACGTCGCACGTAATTAATCCTGGCACTTTCAATCACCTCCCAGCACACCTCTCCCCCTCCTTCCGTCCGCCACCGCTCGCGTTTTGCAGATCCTATTATCCACTTGCTCGTACCCGCTAGGGTAGCACATGCAGCAACGACAACAACAAAAAAAGTCACATTAATTCCTTTGCACGCCGCAATGGACGTCTCGCCTGCAAAGCCTGGTTGCCATAAAATTTTCAAAAACAAAACTCTGCAATCAATACCCGTAACGATACTGGCGGCAAGCTCATTTGGACGGTGTTGCAGGGTTTGCCTCCCATATCGGCACGCCGGCAGATACGCGGCGTGGCGGAGGCGGGTGTCCCCAGGTGTTAAGGCTTATAACAACACGGCAGCACTCGGAGGGCCGGAGCGGACGCCCTGTACCGATAATTGAACCGGCTCGTTATGGCAACAATGTGTATTAGTCGCCGCACGCGTGATTCTACATTAAGCGTAATTAATATGGAAAACCGCAGGATGCGCTTTGCCGCTCGGCCCGGGGGAACGTTTGCGTTCGGTGTTTATAAACATAACAAACGCTTGCCGCGTAGTGCCGGCAGGCGTGGTGTATGGAAGAGCAGCTGTTGCATTCGTAATTTCGAGTGATGGTGAAGCCGCATTACAGAAATTGATTTGCAACAATTTGCAGATGGATGTTAAGTTGTGGTTGGATTTGTTTTTTTTTTTTTATTTTATTTTGTATACGTTAGATTATGTGATTTGCAGTAAAAATGCTACAAAGTATACGCCTGAAGTAACTATTACGAAAATTGAGCAGCTGAGATGTTTTCCAAATGCCTAAAATTTCATCAAACTGAACAAGTTTTTGTGATAGTGAGTTTGAATTGAATGAAATCAGGGTAAAAATTGGAACGAAAATAAAATACCATTTGCTTCCACTTTTTCTTAAGACCAATTTTTGCACCAATATATCAATGGTATTGGGCAATACGACTTGGTCTGATATGTTTGCTAATCTTCTCCGATGCTTGTAAGCTATTGCTTTTATTCTGTATGCTGCTGTTTGTTATGCTTTTATTCTGCAAAAATGAACGATAAAACTCATAATAGCGGTATTGTTTCCATTCCATACGATTACTTTAGTAGGAGCTTTAGTAGGTGTGGAATTTGTCAATCCAAAAGAAAACAATTAATTTTGTTATTGAGCTGTTTTACAAAATCAATTATGTTTTATTAGGTTTGATTCCTACAAAAGTTGTAATAAAAAAGTGCATTTTATCACTCTTCATTTTTCAAATTTTAATTGAAAAAAAATATCAACAATATTTTACCTGGTATCAAGAGAAAACGAGCAAAGGGTTTATTTACTGTACTTATTTCCTGTTTCATTGGTTGTAGTTTGAAAAATTAGTTAAGATTTTTTTTTTATCTGTATCCCAGCAAACTAAGACAACTATTAAAAAAAAAAACAAAAAACAAAAACACCTGTTAAACCTTCGTTAAGTGACGTGTTGCCTAAGCTAAAACAAATCACCAAACGGAAATAAGATATCGCCAGCAAAAATACAAACCACGTTAAAAGAGGTTAGCTTTATAATGATTAAAATATTTCATAATTTTTAAATGTTTAAGATTTTTCAATATTTTCTATATAGTTTAAACGATGTAAGATTATAATACGCACCGTATTTAAATAATTTAAGAGGTTTAAGAAATTGTAACAAAAAAAAACACACCTTTTAGTCACAAAAAAAAACCAGTTTGGCTATCTACAAGCGTGCAAACGCTGCTACAACAAGTTGATTAGTAACCACCACCACCATACAACTAAATTAAAAACGAAAACCCTATTTACTTATTAAACTTTTCTTCGACGAAATGGTGAAACAAATTATTTTTTAATGAAACTTATTTAGTTGAAAAAGGCAACATAAACAGCATTTAGGAGGGGTTAGTGAGAAATATAAAAAGGTAATATTTGAAATGTATCATGAAGCGTTACGTTAAAAATATGAGTATTTCTTAACACTATTATAACTTGAATATTTCGCACCATTCACATAACCTGAGCTAGCGTCATCTGTAGCTCATAAATCGTCAAAGCTTTAAAGGCAAAACAAATACTAACCTAAAACGGGGTTTGTAAGTAAAATGAAAAGGTAGCTACTACATGTATTTAAGAGTTTTAGCTAAAAGCTAAAATAGAGTAAAATTATGTTTACTCTTTTTACACTGATTCTGGTGAAAACTAAACCTTATCTACCTGTTTTATTCTATGATAGGGATAAGACTAGCATGTTTTATTTGAATTTTAAAGTTTAAGGTGTTTAATCACATACACATATCTTGCTGGTTACTAAAGAATAACATACCCTAATAAAAAGATGCGATGAGTTTTAGATTTTAGAAAAAAAACTTTTTCTTCTTCTTCTTCTCATTTTATGCAGCAACAAGTTGTGCTGCATAAAGAAGTAATAATCTTAAAGCAATCTAAGCGCGAGGGTATAATGTTTGGCTTTTTACGCAAATACTTTTTATTTTTTTGCAGATCCATCTCCAATATTCAACACTGGGCGTTATTCAACACCAATATTCAACACTGGGTCTCTTGTTTCATCGCCTTCTTTTTTCTTTGTGTGGGTACCTTCGAGGCCTTGCCGGCCATTTTATTATTATTGTATTATTATTATTACTATTATTATTATTATTATTATTATTATTATTATTATTATTATTATTATTATTATTATTATTATTATTATTTGTTTTCTCAGAATTAGCAAGAGAGCAAGAGCAAGAGAATTAGCATCTAAATAAAGTGACTATAAGGCAATGGATTAGAGGCGATCAATAAGAGAAATTTCTTCCGACGTATTTATTTCATGGTACTGCACAAAAGACAATTATAAATCTACGTGCTTCAAAACAGACGTTACATGTTGTCTGAGAAACTATCAGGGGGGTTTTGCAAATACTTTATCAAAAATGCAATTAAAATTTGAATTTTTAAATGGGTTAGGAAAGTTTTTATCAGGATTTTTAATTGTTTAAAACTATGAGAAAGCTCATTAGGTTGTTCTGGTTCTTGAGAAAACCATCAGCTAGTTTTCCTTCGGTTTGGATGTTCTACCAATTTGAAGGCTGCTCGGTTACAGTCGCGTATTCCTTTCACAAATTATCTTCCTGGATCGAATCGCTTCTCTTTACATTAGATAAATTTGCATCCTGCTAAAGGTACCAAAACAAAACAGGTTAACCTTTCACGAAAGAGAAAACTACCAATATTCAACTCAACAACGAGTTGATATAAAAATGTAAAAGACCTCCTCCGCAGGAATAAAATGGTAATCGACTGACTTAATGCAGCGGGGGAGGTGTTTTTGTGTGCAGAACAATCATGCTATCATTCAAAGCTTTCAGCTCCATAACTATATGCTATATCAGCAATGTTCACCAAACACCAGGAAAAAAAAAACAACAAAAAACTATCTAAACCCCGAAAACTGACAAAGCCCGCTCCGGTTGCGGTGTCGGTTCCTTTGTTCCGAAACTATTTCTGCATTCTTTGTGTGCCTTTTTACTCCCCCCCCGCCCCCCTCCTCACCTCTCTCGCTTCCCTTTCCTTCCTGTTCCAGAGGTTTTGTGTGGGAGAAAGTTTTAGCTATACTTGGCCAGATTTCAGCTATAGCTTTTGCGGGGTTTTGCACATGTGCCCCAGTATCTAGAGCGCAGTGCACACAGTTCGGCTTTTGCTCTGTACCGAAATCGTTGATTTATAGTGCGATGGTTGCTTGAGACACCAGGCGGTCTATAGATTTACGGAAACACGAGTCGCCGCACGTGCGGAGCCGGTAGGACCTTTCCAACAGGGACAGGGCCGTAGATAAGGCGACTGGCCGCCGAAGACGGCCCGAGGTCGACCACGACGACGACGACGACTGCAGCTACATACGAGCAAGGGTTTATGTTCTGGTAGCTCCGCCCAGCGGCCAGGATGCGCCCCATTACGTACGAGGGTGTAAAGTTGGTCCTGTTTTGCCAACCTGCGGCGGTTCGCCTCTCGTAACCTTACTGTCTGTAATGGGGCGCAACGGGCACAACCCGGCCCCGAGCAGTTGGCGTACCCGCTTCCAAGCTCCCCGTCCAATAGAAGCAGAGCGTTCGCAGCGCACGGACGTTCGGTGGCGGCCCTACAAGGCGTCCTCTCGGGCGCTCGGGATGCTACACGACCTCGTCACCAACTGGGCCGGGTACAGCCAAACAAAAAATGGACGCCTGTGATTCGGCGAAAGGTGGCGCCTGCGCAGAACGTTATGTGGAGTCCCTGGCGCCGTCGTCGAATAGCCGCACGGGGATGTTTTGGCGGTTGCCCGGAGGGAGGAGTTCCAGCACGCCAAAGGTGCTCCCGGTCGCAGTCGCTGCGGTCTATGTTTTTGTGCGTCGCCCGATCCCATCGTCATAATCGTCGTTCGTCATCGTTATCGTCACCGTCGACGACCAGCTCCCGCCTCGGCTGCTATATGCCGGGGAAGGTGCAAAGCACGGTGCCAGTAAGTACATAACGTACATTCCACCGACTCAACCACCGGGCTGTCACCGAGCGCTGTGATTCTTTTCTCAACCTAACCCCCTCCCCCTACCCTACCCCCCCCCTTCCACCCCCTTCCACTACTGCCAGCCCGGAAGGAGCTTGAGCTTGAAGCGGCAGCGACTTTCGCTACCATGGAATCGTGATCGCCGAAGAAGCAAACAAACAAACAGAAAAGCGAACGTTCAAAAGAAGCGAACAAAAAACACACACACACACACTGCTCCGGGCGAAAGAGGAAAAATCAAACAGAATCGTGCTAAGCCGAGCGACTGGGCCGGAAAGCACGCACCCAAAAGCGCGGACCGGGATCGTGAGTCCTGCTGTTTGCCGGAGCCCTGCGGCCATCTTGCTAGCACGACAAGTCGTGCACGTTCATGATGAATTTATGGCAAACAGTACGAGACTTTATCGCTTCCTGCGCTTTAGTGTGCGGCATAGTTTTTAACATTTTTTTGGAGAAAAACTTTAAGAAGGTATGTACTTGGGCCGGGTGGCAGGATTGACGTTTCGCTCCGTTTGGGTTTGCGACGGGCGATACTCGATCCAAACATCGGAACGGGTGATAACATCCACCTACACACTTCAGGTCTTATAATAGGCTCGTTGAAAAAGTCATTTTATAAGCTATTTATTTAATTTTTCGTTTGTTTTCTTACGTTGGTTTTGTTGGCTCGATTAAAATACAAGTACGACTGGCTAGGGATTACCCAAGAAACGGACGTTTGCCATGCCTACTTCATGTTGTTGTGGAACGTTTACATTTATTTATTATCAAGTAGAGGTCTAGTAATGTGTAGATCCTCTTCAGTAAACATTAAATTTTCACATTAAAAATCCGATTTAATAGACACAAGGATTCCTTGAAGAATTTCTTACAAAGTTTCGTTCCCATCTTTCTGCAAAAATATTTCACAGGATCGTGGAATCATTCACCTGCGGTGCCTGGCTTATGGATATGGTTTAAATACTTTATAAATATAGATATGTGTTATAGGTTATGTATATGGTAAATAAAAAAAAAGGTAAGTTTGCTCTACTGTCCAACACTCTCGGAAATGTGCCGCAATTCTTAGCACAGTCTGAACGAATCTTCAAACTCTGGAACCTAAGAAAGCTTTTATGTGGTCCATAGAGAGAGAAAGAGAGCTTTGTCGTTTCAATATATGTTTTCAAAATATGTTATATAGGTAAAATTTGATCACATTATAAATTAAAGAATTAAATTACCTAAGAATTTGCTGAACCCATTCTGTCACATTCCTCGACAGCGCCACCCCGTATAGAATATTTCAAGATCAATGTTTGTGGATGAAAAGATCATTTTTTCTTACCTCAAATATACTTCAATTTCTTTTAAGTTTTTTTTCTTACCTCAAATATACTGCAGTTTCTGCTCTAGTCTTACTAATAACACGAGACATTCCAGCAACAAAACCTTCTAGGTCACCATTATTGTTGGAGGTGGCAAGAAAGTTCAATATCATGCTCGTTTCTGCCAACAAAAATTGGCACACGCTGTTGTTGCCAAGCCCCATAATGTTTATTGCCTGAGGTACGCTGCATTCGCTGTCGGTCATACTCTAGCCAAAGCCAACTTTTTATTTCTATAAATTCGCTGTCGGTCATACTCTAGCCAAAGCCAACTTTTAATTTCTATAAACTTGTAGTGAGACAATAATTAAGCTGTTTAGGGAGTTCAACGCTTCAGCTCTTTCGTAAATGGAGGAGTTTTGGAGGAGGAGATTTGGAACCAGCGCCAAATTGAGCCTTGTGTGATTTGTTTTGGAGCAACAACGTGCCTAAGTACGTAAATCATACGAGATGTGAAATACGAGATTTCAACTCATAGAAATCTTTCAAAGCCGGACCACCGTTCAATATACTGTACAAACTATTCTGCTATGGGTACTCCAGTAGTCACTCACCGAAAGCCTAGTTCAGTATAAACCTGAAGAGGAACGTACCATCTTCTGTCACTCAATTAAGTTATTCAGATCTGATGATCATTAGTTTGCGAATCTGCTGTGCAAGTTTAACGAAGTAACAGTTTACAGATCAGTGAGCCTAAGTCAAAACTAATGGCTGTCTTTCCGGTGGCTCTACCTACAATTTCCGACCAACATAGTACTACGGAAAAGTGGATGCACTTTTGAAGTAGATGGATGTCGCGTTACGTATAAGAATCTTAGAGGTATTCCATTCACTGTCAAGCGGAAGAGGTTGAGAATTTTTTTTTCGTTCTTGTAAGTGAGGAAGGTTTGTCGGTTCGATGGTATAATTGTAGATGCGCCGACTTCTGCAAGGGCTGAACGTAGATCGATTCCCATCTTTGGACCGCTCATCATCATCAGGTGTGACTAGCCTGTTGTTAGTAAGTACCAAAAGTCACAGAAAGACCCAGATTATTGATCGAAAATTTATTTCCCAACCTAAAAATATACGACATGATCGCTATGGTGACAATGTATTGTGAACATTCCGCAAATACGTGCAGGATTTGTTCGCCGTTAAAAAAAGTGAGATTGAGTGAAACGTAAAGTTACAATCAATGTTCATCCTTTGCTAGTTCTTTAAAATAATATGGCAATACGAACCATTCCTGCACGGAACTTCATAAGCTTCTAAGATCTTCTTAGAGTTGCAACAACAATACACAAGAAGAAAATTTCACCAGGTACATGGTTGGACCAACAGCAACAGTCTCCCTTGAAGATTGGACATTACCTCCAAGATACAGTGACGAATAGAGTAGCGTTAAAAAAGGTTTAATATTATTATTTATTTATTCGTTGTTTGAATTCGTCGGACCTCGATGGTCTAAACCATTGGTTCCCAAACTTGTTTCACTTAGCGGCCACTTTTCAGTGATTATTGATTGTAACGCTCATTTTAAATCTTTTTTATTTCGGTAGTAACGGCCTGGCCGTATTGCTAGTTTAACCCATTTGTGAAGAGATAAATTTACAAAGCACATTTCGACATTCTTTAATAATTTTTAACATTTTGATTTTGGTGTAAATGATACACCCGATTATTTGTATTTATATCCTGGTAAGGTCAACTTGCTTAAATTGCTCTTTGCACACGGTTATTTTAAATCCTTATTTCACTATGCACAACGATGTTCATCTGGTACAAGTAATTTCAAAACTCGTCCATAATTTGGCCACAGCGTACAGTTGCAGCAAAACACAATTTTCAATTTTAATTGAATCTCAAATATTTCTATTGAATCTTTCATTGACTCACACCGCTAAAACTTTAGCAACGCCCATTGGTGGGCGTTAAGGACCCCTTTGGAAATCAATAGTCGAAACAAAATTACTTAGATGAAGTATAGCACATGCAGAGTTAAAGACACCGACAAACTATTATACCGAACGAAGACGAATAAGTGCTTTGAACATAGCAGTGGACTTCCAGAACGTGACGTTAAAGTGAGCTGCAACGGGTCGCATAGTCCAAAACTCGTCCTAGTATACCCAGAACGTAGGTGCGTACAGGTTGCGCGATCGTGCGCGTAGTGATCTGCTGGGTAGGTACAGGTGGATTTGGGCTAATACAGCAGGATAGTCGATTTCATCATTCAATAACCGGAACAAAAAAGCGTATTGCATATCCTGATGTCTTATTGCTAGGAATTCAAACCTAGTAAAAGACACCGTTGGAAGGCAGCTGCTGATTATTTTGCCAGGGGAGGGGAGTCTGGTCGTGTGCCGTGTAAGCCTCCGTAGGATACTCTCTATGCGGTTAATGTACTGTGCTTATTGCGGAGATCAAACAATGCAGCAGTAAATCGAGCCACGGCGCAGTACTCCGTTTTGGTACACATTGAGTCTCAGAATTCACGAAATACTCTTAGTAGAAAACCCAACAGCTGATTTGCGTTCAAGGTTAACCTTCATAATGGTCCCACAAAGGTAAGCTTCGCAACGAGTTATGCATGGATTCTATGATCGCGAATGCAAGATGTGCGGGCCAGAGCATTGTTCTTTATACAGTATAGTCAATCCTGCATATGGGGAGCGGCAGCGATCCGAATGGGATTCTATGCAACGGTGGGCCTGATCGTATGAAACAGGCCTACGCCGCTACCCATGAGACCACCGAGTCACCCCAGGGTTTTCACTTGTCTAAAATCTTTGCCAGCACGTTGGCCGTCCCTCAGGGCAGCACTCTGGGTCCATTGTTGTTCCTAATTTTTAGAAAAGCCTTGTAGGCAGATACTTAGAAAGTCTCGGGATTAATGGTGGAAAATCCAAAACCGATCAATGTTTTATTCTACGGCAGATACTTGGAAAGTCACGGGACGTCAGATCCCCAAGCACCATCTGTTCATGCAGTAAAGCTGTTACAACTGTTTAGGGCTACAATGAACGGTATGTAGTACAAGTTAAGAGCACCAAACATGCTATCGGAACCTTTCGGATTTCATCGAGGGCCAAGGCAAGAAGACCCAGTGGTCCCCTATCGGTAGGAGTCTTGGACTATGGAGGACGCCAATGAGTTCGCCATCTTCGAGCGGTGGGAACAGAAGTCTATCTTTAGTGGAGAAGGAGGATAAACCACGAGCTAGCTGAACTGTTTGGTGGGGCAGACATCCTGACGGTGGCCAAAGCCGGAAGGATACGATAGTTGGAACACATGGCGAGGATGACGGACTCATGACCCACCAGGATGGAAAGCGACACATTCAGCACAAGGCATAGAGAAGCACAGCGAACTCATTGGCTGGATAATAGAGATGGCATGAAAACTAGACCATGTCTTTTCAATATGCTCGATAGGGCAGGCCAAACGAAAAAATGAAATAATATTACCAGACCGTATTACCTGAAATCATTAATGTAGCGGTAATTACGATGTTTTATAAGAAATTAAATAAAAAGAACCTTTTTTGTATTATCATGCCAGCTGCTATCAAATAACATGCTATGGTTGATCACAGCGCAAAATATACGACCGCATCGGTACTCAGTAACTAAAAAAAAGTCCCGAAATTGTTATGCTTTAGTGTTTACTTTTTAGGGATTGTGTTTTTCTTTTAGGGATTGTATTTTAGCGTAACGTTATTTATGGATGGCCCTTTATGAGAAAACTATATTATGAAGGAGAGTTTTTTCACATATTGTGTATGAAAAGTAAAAAAACAATTTGCTTTCTAATAGCGTTAAAAACACTCGAAAACAACGTGGCTTCAGATTGATGGATTTTGAAAACTCTCGCTTCCACCAACACTGAACTCTGTAATTTTATTTGTTTCTTTTTTTTAGCCAGAAAAATTATAAGCTTTTAAGACTTGTAAAGCGCAAAATATTGGCTCGAACCGAAATAGCTGTTGCCAAGAATGATCAGGTATAAATTTACAAATGAAATACATAATTCAGAGTAAGTTTGGTAAGTACAAATGACCATCAAGCTGTATTTTCCTAACAATATTTCTGCTTAACTTAACGACCTTCTAAATCACACCGACCATTTCTGACTCACTAGGCTCATTATACCCATGTACATGGATACTTAGTCCTCATTAAGAGGGAACGGTCCGCATGTGATTCTGTCGTGTGATATTGTTAAACTTCTGTTAAGTTGTTAAACTGCAGGTAAACTCGAATCACCTGCATGTTGCAAATGTTGCATAACTGCTTACCATGCGGCAAACCTTGAAAAAGCTGGCAAATCAGCAACTGAACACGAACCACCTCTTCATAGAACTGAAATCCCAATATCATAATATAACGAGGTGTTGACCAGATAGTAAGGACTTAATTTTATGATACTCTACTTGAGGATAGGGATGACTATCTGTGAATTGGAGGTAGAGACCAAGATATTAGCAAACAACGAGGGCAGAGAATCATATTGATCTACTTTTATCTTAAGGATCAGATTCTCTTAAGAATTCAGAAGATGGCAGAGAACATCGGACAACACATCAAGGAGACTAAGACCAAACTTATACTAGCACAACTAGTTTCCCCAGCAGTGGACGCTTCGGAAGTCGTTCATAACTTCATCCATCATCTCACAAAAATATGCAAACAAAAGGTTTGCGCAAAGTGCTTGAAAGCTATTATAAATAATAGGACTATGCAAAACAATTCTGAGGTACTCAAGTGCTCCAGGACGTACACAAATAGATTTTCTTCATTTGCCCCTTGGATTTTAGTATTTCAAATTGTTGTGCTCGGTAGTCTAGTGATAACGGCGTAGGGCTGTCAAAAGGTCCGTCGTCGGTTCGAATCCCATTCGGACCACTGCCGCCCCCCCATACGCAGATTGACTATCCTGTTATGGGTACACTAAATCATAACCCACCATATGCAGGATTAACAATCTTGATATGGATGGGTACACTCAGTCACAGAAAGAACCAAAGCACAATGGTGTTCTGGTTAGGCCATAACCCCAGTAGGGTTGTTGTGTCACCTAAGAAGTAGAAGAAGTATATATTATGGTATAAGAGCTGTACCATACCTTTCCAGTTGATCCAGTATCCGTAATTTTCATAGAACGTTAGTTGATGCGGAACGAGTTAACTCCCGGATCAAGAACTGTTCCTGGCAGTAATGCTTAGCTTTCCACAAAAATTGAAACTTTGTTTAGTGTCCAGATTGTTTGCTTTTTGTTGAGGGCTTATTGTTTTTTTTAATCCCTCATGCCTGAATCTCTGTTGCATTCATACACTTGCCTCTCTCTGTTGTGCTTCAGTTATTCTTTTAATGCTAAATACTTTCTGATGCAATGAGATCCGAACCTTGTTCAGGAACTTCTATTCTATCAACTTTTTCACTCAGATCATGAAAGATGCTTAAGAAAGGAGTTTCTTCCATTTGTTGTTATCGCTTACCCTTAACTTGTCTCGATCCAAAGAATTTTACCAAGTTTATTCTGATGCTATAATTGACGTTAAATCTTTCCTGACATTAACTATCCCCATGGAACTGAAAACCTTACCAGACCTGTAACGGATACCTTATTGTGTTGTGCTCAAAGCTTGTAGCTTGTAACAACAGAGTTATTATATAAACCCCTGCCGTGCTTCAAACATATGGTGTACTCAAACTGGTCCTTTAAAAAAAAAATCTGTCTTAAAATAGATTTCGACCAGTCCCAGATCAAGAATTGACTTTGAAGTTTTTTGTTCCAGCAAATGAACTCTGAGCTCCATTTTTTTATTTATATTATAATACTCACCGATGGGCCGGCTCGGTGGTCCAGTGGTAACGGCGTAGGGCTGTCAAAAGGCCCGTCGCCGGTTCGAATCTCATTCGGACCACTACTGCCCCCCATACGCAGGATTGACTATTCTGTTATGGGTACACTTAGTCACAACCCCCCATACGCAGGATTTACAATCTTGATATGGACGGGTACAATTAGTCACACAATACGGCCAGGCCGTCACTACAGAATAAAAAAAAGGAGACATTAAAAACATTGTTTTATGTAAATATAAAGGAGACATTAAAAACATCACAGCGATCCGATCCGTTTCAAATATCGTATAATCAGATGCATCTCACCCATGGGTTTTATTTATTCACTCTTGTTCATCTCTTCACATCCTCCATTTTAAAACTTTTAACCTCTAATTTGCTGCCATTCTATTCATTGATAGGTTGACTATTCATGTTCTTCTAGATTTTGTTGTAACATCTGGCCTCTGGGTAAAATGTTTTGTTGTAAAGAAAGGATCATTCTGGCCGTAGCGGTTCGGACGGAACTCTATATAGAGTGGTGATCTGGGGAGTAAGGAACGGGATGGGATGTAAATTGGAACACGTTCTAGAGGGTAAGGAGCATCGAGGTCAGAGGAAAATAGACAGGAGACGAAGTGGGCCAGAGAAATGGAGTGCCTAACTTGGATGGGCTCCAAGGTTAGGAGACGACAACGGACAGTATAGGGTGGAATGGTCGAATGAGCGGGAAGGAAATAATGTATTGCGATACGGGTCATCTTGCGTTGCACCGCCTCAAGCCTAGCTAAGGACGAGATACCGGGTGGGGACCACACTATGTCAGCATGTACGAGGATGGAGTGGACTCAGCAGCAAAACAGGGCCTTCAGACAGAGCAGATCTCTGATCTTGGAAGCTAAACGGAGGCCCGAGTGCTCTATTAGCTTTTTAAATGACAAAATCAATATGCTCATAGGTAAGTTTTTCATCTAACCAGACTCAGAGGTCTGGCTATGCTATGCTTGTTACGCGATTTAACTGAGAACCATCCTCAAGGTACTTCCAGATTAGATTGCGGAATGAGCGACTGAACGAGATGATAGAACATTTATGGGTATAGACATAGACATTTAGCTGTACAACGATCTCTCTGTTGTGCAGCGGATCAAGCTCGCCCGGCTGGTCATGTTATACGCATGGACCCGGACGACCCAGCCCGTAAAGTCCTCTTAGGCCGTCCAGATGGACAGAGGAGGCGTGGTAGGCCCAAGCTGCGGTGAGAAGATGGCGTAGAGGCGTCCGCCATCATGGCCGGGATAACGGATTGGCAGACGACGGCGCGAGACCGTGAATTTAAAAATTAATACAAACCTGTTACGCTTGATTTCATATAATTTGTTGAACTATCTGGTCAGGACTCGTACCACAGTCCGTAACATTGATCTTTCAGTCAGCTTTTCGACAAAATCGTGTCCCCATTTGGGGTAAGGTCAGCATCCATTCAGTCTCTAATATTCTAATATTGTATTCCGTTTATTAAGCTTTCGACGTTTCCGATTGGCTCAGATAATTTGCTCTTAAATCACTAAAAAAGTTAAAGGCACATGAGAGTACTGGTGGACCTACATCCTTCAAGGGTTGTTATGCGACCCAAGAAGAAGAAGAAGTTGGGCCTGCATAAAGGGGGCACATATTGCCCCATGTTCTCGTAGTAAGTTTTCCACCGACGCCGGCACGTATTCTAAAATAATCATTGAAATCCTACTCCGTGTATGAAACTCGAATATTTCCATCAGTTTCCATATTTGGACAACACATGACAAAATTAACTGATCAGGTTTCTACACATTTGAAATAAGAATAAAATCGTCGTGATTAGTGATACAAGGCTTTATTTTTTTTTTCTGGCCATCACAACCGATATTTCAAGACCTGCCCGATCCTTATTGGAGAGAATAAGAATCTAGAGCTTTCTGTGACTTTGTTACTTACTAACAACAGACTAGTCACACCTGATGATGATGAGCGGTCCAAAGATGGGAATCGATCTACGTCCAACCCTGCAGAAGTCGGCGCGTCTACCATTATACCATCGTACCGCCAAACAAGGCCAACAAGGCATTAATATTGTTCAAAAACCTTCTGAAAATAGTGGTTTGTGCATTAGGTTGACTTCTTGATGGAAAATCAACTAACTTGTTTTTATTGAAAATTTGCAAAATGTTTTCAAAAACGATTCAATGCATTTTAATTACTTTGCATAGTGATTTTTTTAAAAAATTACTCAAAAATAAGCGCTAAATGAAAAATTTTTGGGAACCATTGCGCTAAACTGATCGTCTGAATCGGTCGCATCGTTTCCGGCGATGTCTAAACGGCGTGCCTTCAGACGCATGTTCAGGAAAGCGCAACCCGATTCTACCTTGACTTGTCCGATGCAGTGCGATGGAAAGCTTCTAATGTTGTGCCAACCGCGAATGTATGGCAAACTAAATAGAAGTACGCTTGCATCGATTGCATAGACCCAGATCATGGTATCCTCCATCGATGTCGGCAGTAATCGACATTTGGGCGCATCGCCTTACGCCAAATCTACAGTATAAATCGTTTCTTGTCCTAGCAGGAGGTTTCAAAGCATCATTCGTTACTTTCAATAAAATTACAACGGTGGTAAAAAGCGTACGTCATTTAGTGCCTTCGTCTTTCACCTCTGGAAGAGGTTGTCCACTCGTGGATTCCAGCATCTGCTGTTGGGTTAGTGTGTTAGTAGTCCCAAGAAGAGAAGCCATTCTCAACCTACCAACAATTCTTCCCTGAAGAACGCCAGATGCACCAAGCTACATTAACATGAGCAAACTACTACATAGAAGCGGATCGGTAAGAAAGGATCATAGCCTCGTAACGTAAGGATCGAAACTTGTCATCTTAGAGCGGCTGCTCCATTTGACGTACTAACCCGGAGTGACTATTTAGCCAAATCACGCACGTCTCAATCAGGTTATCTTTCTACTATCTCGTTAGACGGGGAGACTGCAACTAGCTCTTCAGTGAAATGCAGACTATTTGCTAAGCACCTGTATTGCGTTACTTTGCTCTCTTCCCAAAGTTATGGACTCAATCGTACACTCATACCTGCTTCCTGTCGTCTCAAGTAACATCTCTCCTCTCCAGCACGTCAAGTCGACTTTGTTCTAACCGACATGACAGCTGCATTCGATAGCGTACTGCTCCATCTCATGATAGTTAAACTAAAAAACTTGGCGTCGGACGAAGCTTTTTAGAATGGCTCAAATCCTACCTTTCTAGACGGTCTTATGTTGTTCGAGTTTGCGGATGGTACTCGGAATCGTTCTTAGCTCTTTCTGGTGTTCCTTAAGGAAGCGTGCTGAGTTCTTTGCTCTTCTTGTTGCTTATCAATGATTGCGTTTCTGTGTTCCCTTAAAATAGTTGTCTTTCATACGCTGATGACGTAAAAGTCTTCCTACCCCTCTCTTCATACCCTGGTTGTGGCGTACTCCAAAGTGTTCTTGACAACTTTTCTGCTTGATGCTCTAGTAATGGTCTATGTCTTACTTGTCAGGCGGTACAACCACTTCGCGGTCTTCGCCTGCTGCAATAAACTCCGAGCCCGCTCACTGTCTCGCGTCGTCATCTGCCAATCCGTTATCCCGGCCATGATGGCGGACGCCTCTACGCCATCTTCCCACCTCAGCTTGGGCCTACCACGCCTCCTCTGTCCATGTGGACGGCTTAAGAGGACTTTACGGGCTGGGTCGTCCGGGTTCATGCGTATAACATGGCCAGCCCACCGGAGCCGGGCGAGCTTAATCCACTGTACAATAGAGAGATTTTTGTACAGGTCGTACAGCTCGTCGTTGTATCGGCTCCTCCATTGTTCCTCCTCACGTTTGGGGCCAACAATCCTCCTTTATTTTTTAATTTCCGATTTGAAATAATAAAACTCATAATTACCAAATTTACTAATGCTTATACTCACTAGATTTATTTGCATTTCTTATGCCTAAAGTTGCCCGTATTCACTATTTAATTTCTGCGTCTGTACAATAAAGAGAAAAAATATCTTTTAATTGTTTAAATATTCTTACAACTGTATTTACAAAGATTAAGATATTTACAAAGACAAAGATACAAAGAGATGATTTCATTCTGCTTTTGCTCTTACTGCTCATGACTTAACTGCATTAAAATATTATTACCTAACGTTACGTGCGAAACTTCACACGTGCGTTGTTTATTGCTCCCCTCAGCAACAATTTTACTAAGCAAATGCACGTACTCATGCCGTTCTATTGGACAATCCCGGCACGACTATGAGGATCTCCTTGACACATCTCCTCTACATTCTTCTCTGACCGGAAATGAAATATGAAGTAAAATTCATTATCGTTATTTGGATCTCTCAAACTGTTAGAGGCCAAAGTCTCTTTAATAAACAACAACAACATCTCTCAAATTGCATTTGATTCATTACT
Source organism: Anopheles epiroticus (assembly GCA_000349105.1). Classification (NCBI taxonomy): domain Eukaryota; kingdom Metazoa; phylum Arthropoda; class Insecta; order Diptera; family Culicidae; genus Anopheles; species Anopheles epiroticus. The sequence continues at coordinate 830,464 of KB671565.1, read as the reverse complement.
TTCATACAATTTAAACGAAAAGTTTTTTTTTTCACAACAGCTTTAAAAACATTTATATAGAACTTTATAGTATAGTGGAGCCGTTTATCCGGATACTTATTATCCGTACTGTCCAGAAAAGACAGTTTGGAAAGGAAAAATACATTGAGCTTAAGGGAAACTGGAAATTTCCATTATAAAAGTAATATATGATAATACATTAAATTATTACAGTATAACTTTGATTATTCGAGGTCTCATAGACCGGAGCGGATTATCCGTTTTTCAACATTTTGGTGGCTCCAGAAAAAACAAATCGCATTACCACATGGTTAAATAAAGTTAAGACAAAAATCACTCCTTATTCTTATGGAAAATAAATCGATATTTTGGTATATTAAAGGTTATATAAGTGTATATATATATTTTTATCAAAACACATTTAACAGAATTTAAAACTAACTTATCCCTGTAAAATTCACATTCGAATTACAAAAATAAAAAAAATATATTGACACGGATCGATTATCCGTGCAAATCGATTATCCGGCCTCGACCACCATACTTCATTGAATTTTTTAAATAGGATTTTTTAGTGGATAAAATTCTTTGCAATTTCGGAAAATTATCACTGGAAACTAAAGGAATCAATTTTTCATCAAAATAAAAAAACACTGCATGAGCAACGGTTGTTTTGAAAATCACCTCCAGTACTTGTACATGGACGACTTTACCTTGAAAATATAAACACCTTGGTAGGACGAGCGAATTCGGACGCGCTGTCAAACTCCATACAACAACCCGGGTCTTATTTATTCCCTTCCTTGAACTCCTTCGCCAAAGCTTTGTTTTCAATGCAGTGAATTCAACTATCGAATGCCATTCCATTTCTTCCTTTGATTTTGTTCGAATAACAAGTATTTGAATGTTAAAACAATAGAAAATACCATATCGCGCCCAAGCGTCTGTTATTACACTGGAGGGCGGAACTATTGGTACAAACTATTCCTTTGCACCGGTGTTGAAACCCAAATGCCAACCGCATCTATCCAGTGTAAGAGCGGCAAACGTGTTTGATCATGTACCGGAAAAGAATAAAACAATTCATATTGTTCCTTTTTGTTTCAGCATCACCAATCGATCGAGCCTTATCCATCCGTACCACTTCGTAGCAAGCATGACTGCCATCAGCAAAGCCAATAGCATGGTTCAGTTAAATGCAGCGATACGGAATGAGCGGGAAGTGGTAAAATTCATGCAATCAGCAGGTCTGTTAAAAACTGAGCAGTTTTGTGCGAAGTGCAACCGCTCGATGGTTTTGCGCAACACAGTGCGCCGAAGTGCGTGTAAATGGGTTTGCAAAAATGGGGGTTGTGAATGCTCCATCCGGAGGGGAAGCGTGTTCGAAAACTCAAGATTGTCACTTTCGCAGCACCTACGCCTAACTTTTGAATGGTCACGGAACACTAGATATTTACATACCGAGAACAAGTCAGGTGTAAGCAAAAAAACTGTGATTAACTGGTATAAAATTTTACGTGTAAAGACGAGAGCATTTCTAGAGCGGGAAAAAAGCATCATCGGTGGGGACGGTATGACGGTGGAAATCGATGATTCGATCGTCGTAAAACGTATCCGCAACCAGGGCCGGAATTCCAGTAGGAATCATGAATGGTTTGTAGGTGGCATTTGCAGGGAAAGCAGGGATTTTTTTCTGGAGATTGTCGAGAAAAGGGACAGTGAAACAATACAAAATTTAATAATTAAAAACGTTAAGATAGGGACCACAGTCATAACGAATAGTTGGCCAGGTTATGATGGACTGGATCGGCTCGGGTATGACCATAAAGTAGTTGAACATTCTAAAAAACATATGCAGAAAACGGATGCTGATGCTGTTGATGCGGAGGATAGGGGAATACACACTAAAACAATAGGAAAGTTGTGGGAACAATTGAGAACATTTTTAAACAGCAAGGGAAAAAATAAAAGTAGTTTGATTTTATACATTAGGGAATACGAATTTAAAACGAAGTATAAAAATAACTTGTTTGAGCGAACACTGCAGGCATTAAGGATATAACGAGACGATTTAGTTGCAGACTGTAGATAGGCTAACTTTATTTTTTTTTTTTGTAAATATGTTTAAAACTCTTTATCTGATGTTGTTGATAACGTGACAATTTCAACATTGAACATTAAACTACAATTTAAAAATTAAATAATTTTTGATCCCGTAAAATCGGGATCGCGTAAAAAATAGGATAGAAGATAAAAATGACTTAGAATAGTAATACACACGTGCCATTTAGCTCTTCAAAGGAGAATATTTTTCATTCTTTTGTAAATAATTTCGACGAAGATTACTTTCGTGAAGCAGGGGTGAAGCCTGCGCTTAGATATTGGTCTCGATCAAGCCCTTATCGAGTCATAAAAGCCTTGTGAATTCTCAGTACTTTCCAAAACTACCGCCCAATAAAAATTAAATTGAAAGTATTTTACACCTAAACAGAGCCAAGTTTCTCATAAACTTTTCGTTTCGATCAGTACTGTTGAACAAAGTTACAATCTGATTTAATTTATCCTCTTGACAACAAGTACAAATCGGTCGATTAAACAAATCAACCATTTATAGGATTTATTGGTGCAAGCTATCGGAATTGCATTTCCTGCTATATAATTGAAAAATCTTGTAAGAACCAAACAAAAACAACAAAACCTTTAGAACTATGCAATAAGCGGCAATACCGTTTTTGTAGCAAGAATTATGTTTCTACCTGTTCCTCCTTCAATGGTTCTCGGCATATCCTTCAGAGGAATTGGAGGTAAAAAAAATTCAAAATAAAATAAAGATTTGCACGGAGGAAAGCAAAGCATTGCTCCAAGCCTTTTACAAAAACCATCCAATATTCGTTAACAATTGTTTTGCTATACAGCGCTGAACGCTTTCGTGCTGGTAGTATTTAATATTGCAATGGTTTGTATTATAATTTTAAATTGATAATCTAATAGGTTCAAATTTAAACTCTCATCAGTAATACTCATTGAATAACTTAAAAGAAAAACATTAATTTAAATGATCAGGAAAGATAGAAATGAACTTCAGCCAATCTATAAACGGTAAAAGGAGAAGCTACAAAAATATCAAAGCATAGAACAGAGAGATTTGTCTAACGAAGTAGGAAAGTATGGTTAAACAGAAGGCTTAAACGCTTGGAACATTCAATAAGCCTCATAATTATTGCAATTCAGAAGCATTTAACTGATTTTTTATTCACCGTTGTATTTAAATTCATTTCGCACGCATGCAAAGGCAAATCTCCAACAGACGGCGCTACTGTATGTTTCAATGTCAAGGTCTGCAACGACAGTTTTCACAAAAATAAATAAATGATGATGATAAATGATGATAAATGATAAATGATTGCCGGCTCGTGAGCTTTATCTTCATTTCTCTACGCTGAGTGCTTCCATTATGCAACATTTAATGGAAAATAGCATAAAATCAGGGACAGAATATTCTGACACATTTTTCTTGATTACAACAATCAGTTTTATCTGCTCTTACCATACATTTGGCTAAACATTTGCAATGCGTGATAAATGATTGTGGTTTTATGATTTTCTCATCAATTATTGTATACTTTAGCACACGATTCTCCACACTGCTACGGGGAAGGTCCTGCAATATTGCGCGTTGGTGCCATGGCGCCTCTTTGCACTGTGAACGCAAGGGACAACGTGTGTAGGCGCTTGACGTTTCTAAACAATGTGGACGCCCTAGACGGCCAGGCGTCAGTGGCGTGGGTATACAGATTCGGTTTGTGGCTGTCAAAAATAGGTCACCAAAATTTTGGGGTAAGCAATAAATAAACCCATCACAACAATGCGTTTTATTTTGAACACACAGCACAAATACGAAATGTTTTAACTCGCAGGGACCGCCTCGCCGCCGCCTGCTGACTTCCCTGGGGACTGTTGTGGTCGGTACGCCTTCCCCGGGAAGCTGGATCTGGCCAGCCAAACACGGCTCGCAATCACACGCACACTCGCTCACATCCGTGGCGCCGAGACCGAAGGACGTAGCAGAAGCTGGTGAGCCGTGGTGTACACAGCGATTCACACCTTTTTTCTTTGATAATTCCGGTCACGTCGTGGTTCGGTCGCGGTCACGAGGACGGCCAGCGAATATGTAAACATCCACCCGCCCGTCCACCCACAGGAGGCAGCAGCGTAGGCGCACATTGTTTGCGCCACCAGTGCTACAGCATGACGTTTCCGGTGTTTAAATTCAGCGCCAAAAAGGCGGCCCAAGAGCTGCTGCTGCTGCCTGTGGCTAAGAAGCAGCCACCCTCGGTCCGGTGGTACGCGATGGCGGCTGCGGTGGGAGTGCTGCTACTCGTGCTGCTGCTGCTCGGCGGTCTCGGCGGCCACGGGGAAGCTGGCGGGGAACGACTGTCGCTCGATCTGGCCGACATCCCGCAGGTGGTGCTGGACAAGGAGGCGGAACTGGCCCGAGCTCGCAACCGGAACTGCTCCTACTGGGACTGCTTCAACGTGTACCGGTGCGGTCAGCGGGCGCCAACGCTGGCGGACGATGGCGATGGTGAGCTAGATGCGGAGCGCGTCCTCATTTACGTCTACCCGCTGAAGGAGTACGTCGACGCGGACAGTAAGCGGCCGGCCGGACAGCTCTCCCGCGAGTTCTACCGCATCGTACAGACGATCGTGAACAGCCCGTACTACACAGCGAACCCGAACGAGGCGTGCCTGTTTCTGCCGACGCTCGACACGCTCAACCAGAACCGGATCGACACAACGCTGGTCGGGAAGGCGCTTGCATCACTACCGCAGTGAGTACTACGATTCTAAAATGCCGCTAACAACCTCCGAACGATCTTTTACTAGTGCGCAGTGAAAAGGACAGTGAGATGACACCTTCTAACAATGATTGCAATGATCGTGACAAATGTATCTCAAGGTGCTCCGTTTGTCATCAATAGAGATTCCCGTTCACCCGGTCGGAGCAGATCGGATGCGTGCTATTCTCTCGCACGTTTTCGATTTGGCAGTTGTGGCTGCACTTGCCACACCGGTCATTGGAAATTCCACAAAAGCCTAAACCATAAATGCTGCGTTTTCAGAAATCGCATCACGTACCACTTAATTACTGTCGTCAAGGTTAAGCGTTTTGCACGGAATGTCTAGTTTCAAGATTCGAAATAATCTGGCTGAGGTAACGTTAGCCTTAAATTATTTATTTTTATTCGTTACTAATTGCGTATGGCTTTAATTGAGCAACTGTATTTGGTTCATTGTATGGTTTTGCAGTGTTCAATCAATGGAGAATCTGCCAAAGTTTGTTTAATTAGATGCCGATCACGATGTTCAACACACGATTGAACCAGGACCAAAATGTGATGAAATCAACCTGTTTTAATCGAATTCGGCTCTATTGGGTAGATCGTTTTGAATCGATTCGTTTCGTTTCGATCGTTTGGTGTGAAACTAGATTTAAAATCCGTACCTATTCAAACGTGCTCGTGCCATGCTGCTCACATATTTTGGCTTTTTTTATTATCGTTTATTATAATCTTGTTCATAATAGAATTGTTAAACAAAAAAAAACATAATCTTAATAACCATAGCCGTCGCATGATTGCCACTACCTCAAACAGGTATCAAAATAGCGATATATACTGGTTTGTTTCAAAATCAAGAGAAACGATTGTTTTAAAGATGTTATTTATTTTTAGCGGAACAGCTTGCCTTAAGGTTAAGTGAACGTGAAAATATGCAACGTTCATGCGTTCATCAGTCAGTCTATTAATTATGTATTCACATTAATGTCAACAGTGCAACTGCAGTTTACTGATCAATTTTTTGTCACATTTTTATCCCACTTTTCTAACACAGCTGGGAGAATGGCGAGAATCATCTGATCTTCAACTTCCTACCCGGCACCAAACCCGACTACAACACGGTACTGGACGTGAACACGGACCGTGCCATCATCGTCGGGGCCGGCTTCGACAGCTGGACGTTCCGTACCGACTTCGACGTGTCCGTGCCGGTGTACAGTGCCACCCTGGAGGAGTACCGGTGGCCGGACCGACCGGCCGACCGAAACGTGCTGCTGGTGGCCGCCCAACTCAACCTCTTCCCGCGCCAGTTTCGCATCCTGCAGGAGCTAACCTACGACTACCCGAACGAGATACTGCTTCTGCAGCGGTGTCCTACTACGACCGCGAAGGTAGACGAGCTGCTGGACCTATCGCAACCGGCCGACGAAGTCCACCGTCCCCCGGTCGGCAGCACGCAAGACGTGAGGTGCAACTTTCCGCACGGCAACGAGCATGAGTACCCCGCCATCCTTACTAGCGGCACGTTCTGTCTGGTGGCGCGTGGTGTCCGTCTCGGCCAGCCCGTACTGCTCGAAGCGATGGCAGCCGGATGCATACCGGTGGTGATGGCGGACAACTACGTCCTGCCCTTTGCTGACCTGCTCGACTGGGAGCTGCTGGCGGTCCGGCTGCACGAGGCGAACCTGCACACGATCGTTCCGGTTCTGCGTGCCATCTCGGCGGAGCGGATTGCGGAGATGCAGGCGCAGATACGCGCCGTTTACGCGCGCTACTTCGCCAGCCTCGACCGGATCGTGCTAACCGTGCTGGAGCAGCTGAACGATCGCATCTTTCCGCACCGCAGTCATACCTACCTGCACTGGAACGTGGGACCGGACGCACGCGTGACGCAAAACCCGCTCTTCCTGCCGCTGATCGCACCGAAGGCGCAAGGCTTCACCGCCGTCATCCTCACGTACGATCGGCTCGAGAGTCTGTACATACTGATCCAGAAGCTGGCCACCGTACCGTCCCTGCAGAAGATACTGGTCGTGTGGAACAACCAGCGCAAGGCACCGCCCCATCCGTCCCTGTTTCCCAAGATTGGCAAGCCGCTCAAGATCATACAGACGGCGGCGAACCGGCTGTCGAACCGGTTCTACCCGTACGAGGAGATCGAAACGGAGGCGATCCTCACGATCGACGACGACATCGTGATGCTGACGGCGGACGAGCTCGACTTCGGGTACGAGGTGTGGCGCGAGTACCCGGACCGGATCGTCGGCTTCCCGAGCCGGACGCACGTGTGGGACAATGCGACCGGCCGGTGGCGGTACGAGTCGGAATGGACGAACCAGATCTCGATGGTGCTGACGGGGGCCGCCTTCCACCACAAGTACTGGAGCTACCTCTACACGCACGCGATGCCGGGCAACATCAAGGAATGGGTGGACGAGCACATGAACTGCGAGGACATTGCGATGAACTTTCTGGTCAGCAACATCACCAACAAGCCGCCGATCAAGGTGGCGCCGCGCAAAAAGTTCAAATGCCCGGAATGCACCAACAATGAGATGCTGTCCGCCGACCTGAACCACATGACCGAGCGTTCCGCCTGCATTAACCGGTTCGCGGAGATTTACGGCACGATGCCGCTCCGGACGGTCGAGTTCCGGGCGGATCCGGTACTGTTCAAAGACAACTTCCCGGAGAAGCTGAAGCGTTTCAACGACATCGGCAGCCTGTAACGGGGTGCCCGAGAGCGTGTGCAATACGGGAACGGCGGAAGCGCTTTCCCCGGGGCTTGCTTTGCCATATTGGATAGTATTAAGAGAGAAGATTCCGGGGGCGTGTGTGCTCCAGGTGGGGAGGGGATTTTTTTAAAACAGATATTGTACATTGTTCTCTGTGTGCGTGTGTCCGTGTGTGGGCCTTTTCGAGTCCGTTGCATGGACGCGGCCGGTTTTAAGTGACTTATCTTATTTATATTACGGAAGACCCTTTAGTGTAGTCCATCTGATAGCCTGGCAAGCTGAGTACGCTGCTAGCTTTAACGTTTAGATTATTAGCTTTATTAGCGCCGGATGTGTCGATTGTCCTCTTTTATCAGCAATCGGACATTCGACTGTCCGTGGCGCGCTACAAACACTCATACGACAGTCATATAGTCAAAGTCAAACAGAACGGGAAATCCCGTGGGGAACGGGGAAAGGGAAGCTTAGCCTAGGATGGAAAACAAATGTTTAATACCCAATACGTATAGTAACATAACATTTACGAATGGTTCAAATTACCGCACAGCTGAAAACGTTAGTGTAGGAGTTGCCTTCCGGTGAAGGCCCCGAATGCTCAAGCAACTTGCAATTTGCGATGGCTTCCGCATGCTACTTTGCTATAAACATAATCGGATACTCAGTCAGTTACGTAAACCTATCGATAGGTCTTTTCCCCAGCCGAGATTACAGTGGCAGAGCGCCAGCGTGTGCGCTAACTTATCATATACCACCAAGCGTGTGGCCACCCTACCCTAATCCAACGAATTACTTTACTCCACATATCACGGGCTACCGATGCCCGCCCATGCGTCCGGCCCATTTCGCGGCCGGATTACTTTTAATATCCCTAGACTATGAGATTGTTTCCTGACACTTTCCGGTGGGCAGGCTCGTTATCCTTTACCATTTTATTTTATGTTTATGCTACAGACCGGTGAGCGGTCCCATATAAATCCAAACCTCAAGCAATGGTTTGGTGAGGTTGGGACGGAACAGAGATTCGTATCCCTAAGATGAGTTTACAACGAACGATAATATGTTTGTACATTAGATTTGATGTGGCGGTTTAGTTCAGCCAAGAAAATGACTCTTCGACTCGTAATCGACCCAATGTATGACCGATGGGTGTAACATTAGACCCGGCACGGTGGTAGCGGGTGCTCCGTCCGGGTCCAGTCCTGCCCTGTCCAGGTACCGATCAAATTAGTGTTTGAAAAAATGTGTATAGCATATGAATATATTTAATAGTTGTAATTATATATCCACACAATAAACAGAGCGTAATATAATCGTATGTTTCTAGTGCCTTTCTACACTATTTTAGTCCGAAAACTTAATTTCGCAAATTAATTCAATTGAATTGTAGTTGCAATTAGCCCGATATAACGACTTGAATTAGCTTTTCATATTCGTTTCATTCTATCCTTTGCAAAAACGTTTGTATTTTTTCCTCTAAATAAAGTGTGTAGGAAAGATCGAATTTTTGGCATTCAATTAAAGTCCCAGCGTTTAGATTCAAAAGGGAAAATACAAAATAGTTGGACTTGTAGGTAGTTTCCGTCCTACCGACCAGACCGTGAGAAATCAATTCTACATCCACCAAATATACCAAACTAAACCTCCCTACCAACCGTCCAAAACAAATTAGTTTGAAAGACGAGCGGTTGATCTTACGAAAATTGTGAAAAAAGTCTATGTTAAGGTGCACCCATGACGGCAAGTGAGTTGTAGAAATTGTAGTTTAACACATTAAAAAAAAGGATATTGGCTTCCTCGTAAGAAATTTTGGGTTTTGTGAACCGCAAAGAGTATAACACTGACATAAGTTAACTAAGCTTGGGCAGCTCACCACAAGAAGACCAAAGGTTACCTTACAACATATTTATACAACTTATCGTCATCAATTGTTGAAAATATCGTAAAAACCAAACCATAACCTAATGGGTGAAAACTATTTGTACATGCATAACATGCATTTTTTTGTGTTTTATCAATGTAATCATTCTTATCCATCTATTAAGCAGCTTATTTTTGCAACAACAAAAAAGTTTATGATAGTTCTGGTATCAAACCTCCTAATTAGTTTTACCGTACTGTGCCTAAAACGACCCCGAAATGGCCTGTGTGTGCTGCTTTTTCGACTCATATTGAAATATGGATATGAAACTATGAGGAAAAGTTTAAATTTATATCCTAGCGGCGGCCATTTCAATATTTTCTATCAAAACACGGGCTCCACAATGCGAGCCAACAACTAAAACTGAAAACTGATAACCTGAGCAATTGTTTAACATGCTATCGTTATACCTCAATTTAAAGCTTCGAAGCACAAAAATCGAAATTGACCGCAAGGCAAACGATGAAAACTGTACGGCACACTTCCAAATCCTCCACGGTACCCGATCGATCCGAAGCGATTGGAAGCTTCTTAATCGTCCTCCTCCGTATCGTCGTCCTCGTCGTCATCCTCTTCGCTAGACTCCTGCAGCCATTGTACCAGCTTGGACAGTACCGCCTTGATGGAATCGTCCTCCAGTCCGTCGTACCATTTGATGATGACTTCCTCGGCGATCAAGTCCGCCTCGTACAGGAAGTGCACTAGCTGGGGGATTTTCGCCCGCACCGTCTCGCTTATCGGGCACATCTCTTCGAACGCCTTCAGACAGTCCATCATCGCGTCCTGGTCGCGGATGTAGTTCCGGAAAACGATGCCGAAATACGCGAGCAGCCGGCGCAGCGTGCCGACCGCGTTGGTCGCCACGCCCTCCTGCTGCAGCATGATCTGCAGTATCGCCTTCACCACGTAGTAGTTGACCTCGCACAGCGACATGTTGTAGGCGTAGCGGGACGAGTTGATTTCCAGTATCAGGTACTCGGCGTTGGTGCGATCGGCCAGCCCGCGCTTGAGCGATTCCACCACCTCGGACAGGAAGATGCTCGCGTCCTCGGGTACTGGAGAGGCCAGCCCGTTGTCGCACTCGTCGTCGGACGGTTCGTAAACCGAGGCCGGATACCGCTCGGGCAGGGGTGCTATCGTGCACGGTTGGTTCAGCGCCCACTGTCCCGCCTCACGGTCCTCCTCATCCGAGTCACTTTCGTCCTCCTGCAGCACCGGTATGGTGTAGGCCCGTTCCGCTATCTTCTGCACCGGTGTGCCCCAGTCGTCGGCCGACGGTTCGTTCGCTTGCAGCAGCAGCCCATCCACCACCAGCCCGTCCGGTATCTGTACGCCTTCGCCCAGCACCGTGCCCGGTTTAAGGTTGCACCGCGCACCGACCTGCACGTCCCTTTCCAGCACGCAGTGGCTCAGCACGGAGTTGTCGCCTACGACCGCGCCGTCCAGCAGGAAGCTGTTGACGATGCGACAGTTGCGCCCGATTTTGCAGCCCTTGCCGACGACGGTCTGGCGCAGATAGGTGCCCTCCCGTATGTCGCTCTCTTCGCCCAGCACCACGTCGCCGTCCAGCTCGCACAATCTGCTCAAGCGCAGTCGCCGGTGGCGGTAGATGTTGTTCCGGCAATGCTTGTACTGCTGCCGGAATTCGCTGATCGCCGTTTCCGGCACGAGCGGGTACACCCACCTACTGATCACGTCAAGGCTAGTCAGATGGTAGCTCTGCCAATTGTTCACCCGCATCGCGTACTCTTCCCGCGCCAACTTTGCCACGTAAATGCGGCTGTTGAGGATTTCCTCGTTAATTAGCACGCCGCGCACGAAGTCGTCCCGCGACAGAAAGTCAAAGTTATCCGCAAACAGTGGCAGCGCCGCCTGGCTGCACACGGCAATCTGCGGATCGAGCAGCCCGTGGCACACGGCCACGTCACGGTTGGCGAGGAACAGCTCCAGCGGCAGCTCGAAGGAGCGTTCCTTCTCCTGCTGCGCCAGCCGCTGGTGGAAGAGCAGCCGCCGGGTCCTCGGTTCCATCGCTATTAGCACCTCGTTGCCGGTGCGCAACCGACGCGAACCCTCCTTGTACACCACCGTCATGACCGCGCCCCGGTCCAGCTTCGCCAGCCGCTTGTGCTCTTCGAGCAGGGCCGCCAGGTTGGCGTTTGTGACGCTGTCCACGCCGAGCAGCAGCACATTGCCGCGTATCGTGTTTTGTGCGTCCAGGTCACGCAGCGCCTCGCCGATGCTGCGGCACGTCTCCGAGCTAATGACCGTCACCTTCATACCGATCGACCAGGTACACCGGGCGGACTGGCGCTCGCCGATGTATCGCTTCACCTGATCGATATGCTGGCTGCAGAACACTATCACCTCCTCGACTCTGTTCTGGTTGAGCGTCTCAAGCGTGTACTCGATCAGGGGTACGTTGGCAACCGGAAGTAGCGCCTAGAAGAAGCCGTGGGTGTTAGCATGTACCGTGCATTTGGTGTAGCGCACACCCGGACAAAGTGACGCAATTTCTGCGTGGCACTTACCAGCGGTTTGGTGGCCGTGAACGGTTGAAAGTTGTCATTGTACGAGTCAGCTATCACGATCGCCTGCACAACCTCCTTATTTTCTAGTGCCTGCTTTGATTTGCTCATGATTGTAGACACGCCGGAATAGTGTTGCTGAGATGAGTTTTTAGCTAACCCTCCCGGAGGGGTGATGTGTGCGTCGACGTGCTGTTGTTTGGAACTTGAGCATTTGATATGTGGCAACCCGCGTCGCCCATGTGACAAGCTGACTTACGGCGTGCTAACAAGCCATTAACAAGCTAATGGCGAGCGAATAGGCTTTTGTAATATTACAAAAATTTCTTCCTTTCTCGTTCGCCGTTCGAATGCCGATATGCTTGACGGTCCATTGTTTCCATTGTATATGTTACATGCTACAACGAATTTAAACCACCTTCTAGTTAAAATAGTCTCAGAGAGCGAATTGACGAACTAAAAATCGCTATAAATCGACTAGTTTCAAGTTTTTGTTTAAACTTTCGAAAAGCTTTACTTTTTCAATTCATTTATTTAAAGGTTTCTGATTGTTTGATCTGATATCTTACAAATCTTATTTAGTTTAGGCTTTGTATCACCTATTGCCATTAAAAAAGTCCTGAAATTGAAGCTCGTTAATTAATAATTTTAATAATTATTAATCTGTCACAAAACAAGGCAAAAATAAATATTATCCGCATTGTGAAACCATTGTATTTTTTATTGAAAAAGTTAAAACAATTCTCACATGGATCACAAATAGCAATAAAAGGATTGTTTTTGGTTTGAAACTTAAAAAATACTTTGTAGAACAAATAGATTTTTTAAAAATTTACAATGATTCCTCTCCACGTACACGGGCTGTCACCCGCGATGTAACTTCAACGAATCGCCAGCTGTCAAGCTGTGATTGTTGAGCGGATTGGGCATATTGGTAAGAAAAAGAGACCTTCACATAAATTTCACAACCCATTTTAAATAAAGTCCGAATGCCAGCTGGGAACTAAGCACTCCGCTGTTTTCAAAATGAATGGTGATGGCTTTGACAGCTGCACACATTGTTGATAGAAGAATTCCACTATCTACTGGGGACATTATTTAAGTATCACTTTTCTTAGCTGTATTTTTACAAACACGCCCAACTGCTGCACGTTGCTGAAAAATGTTTAGTCGGGAAAACGACCTTTTTTATTGATCTTTTTTGTCATTTTGTGTCAACCGCGCCGTTTCAACTCTCGAACAACCGACCGTAAACGCACATGTCCAAGTAGCGCAACGCATGAGACGGTATTGGGAATGCTCGGCCGAGCAAAAGCTTCGAAGGTGGTTGCACGTTGTTTGTGTTGGCCGTGTTCAAAACGGAATCAATCAAAACGGAAGCGGAGGGCAGCACGGGCAACAACATAATCCTCCCCGCAACGGAATACGCGTCAATACACTTTGGACCCAGTCCACCGAGCCTCGGCCCGGGAAGTTGCCGTTTGTCTGATCGAGGCCCTGCAGGTCCCTGGCCCGTGTGTGTGTGAGAGAGAGAGAGGGGAAGGAGAAAGACGCTGGACGAGACGGGAGAAGAACGCCTGTGGTCGAATCGGTTGTGTGATTGTGTGTGGTGCTGCTCGGGTGCAAAAGCATTGAAGCATTGCATTTTCCACTTCACGGATCGATGAAAAACTAACGGGAAGGAAAGGAAGAATTGCGGAAAGCTTTGTGGTGTAGTGCGCCTTTCAGAGCGGTTGCGTTCGACAAAAACCACACAGTGTGAGTGAGTGTTTGTGCGTGTGTTTGTGTGTGAGTGTGTCCTACCCAGCGGGTGTGTGCGCGTATTTTTGGTGCGAGCGTTTAGTGCGCCAAAGAAGGCCAAAGAGTCACAAAACAATTGGCTCGGTGGCCGTTCATCTGCCGTGCCCGGGGCAAGTGGTTACTTTTACTTGCCGGAAGACTGCCGAGGTACTGTGTCACCTCTCTTTCATTCTTCTTCCAAATTCGGCACATATACGTAGAATCTCTCCTTAACCTTTTCTAGCCTGTCACGGTAACATTTCTTGTGGGACGCAAGAGCGCCTCGCATACCGAACAAAGCTCCCACCAATCAACACCATACCCAATCAACCCTCAAGTGCTCATCAGCATGGCAACGGTCAATCTGAATCCGAACGGTTGCCCGGTGACGGCAAGCCCGAACCCGGTCGGTTCTAGCACCTCCATCCACTCGATCCAAGGGAAGGACCAGTGGGTGAAGCTAAACGTGGGCGGTACCTGCTTCCTCACCACCAAGACGACCCTCTCCCGCGATCCCAACTCGTTCCTGTCCCGGCTCATCCAAGAGGACAGCGATCTTATTTCCGATCGGGTAAGCAGGTTCTCGCACAATCTCCCTTTTACCCCTGTACGACCAGCGCTAACCCGGCGCCGACGCGACCTGTCCCTTTGTTTGTTTTTTTGTTTTTAGGACGAAACCGGTGCGTATCTCATCGATCGCGACCCGCGTTACTTTGCACCGGTGCTGAACTACCTTCGCCACGGCAAGCTTGTGCTGGACGACGGCCTGTCGGAGGAGGGCGTGCTGGAGGAGGCCGAGTTCTACAACGTAACGCACCTGATCGGCCTGCTGAAGGATAACATTGCGCGGCGTGAGCAGCGGCCGGCGGCGGACAAGAAGCGAGTGTACCGGGTGCTGCAGTGCCAGGAGAACGAGCTAACGCAGATGGTCTCGACCATGTCGGACGGTTGGCGGTTCGAACAGCTGATCAACATCGGCACGCAGTACAACTACGGCACGGAGGAGAACGCCGAGTTTCTGTGCGTGGTGTCGAAGGAGTGCGCCAACACGCTGATCGGGCGCGAGGTCGAGTCGAACGATCGGGCCAAGGTGCTGCAGCAGAAGGGTTCGCGGATGTAAGCGCGGGCTTGAGAGGGTGGGGGCCGTTTTATTACTGACAGTTTATAGATAGCAATTATGAATCACCCTCCTCGCTGGAAGTGGAAGCAAGCGGCAACGAAAAGTGCGCTTGAAGACGATTTAAATGGCCTCCTTGCCACCCCCCCCCCCTTCCCATTTACTGTGAATGGGTTCTTTGTGTGGGGATCGGGAAGGAAAATCAATCTCATCCCTCTGCCACACTAAGAGCTCGAAGAAGCGCGTGTTGACTGATGGAAATGCACTTAAACCAGGAGACATAGTAATTAGCTGCAAAACATCACCGCTGGGAGAAGGAAAATGGGAGAGAAAACAGATTATTTTCCGCAACGCCCTTTACGTGTGATAAACCGCAAAACGAGTGTAGTAAACCCGTGCAGAAATGCATAAAGAAACGGCATGTATATTGTACCGCACCCCTCAAGTCCCAGGATTGATGTAAACTACCCAGCCTCAGCCCTCCCAACGTCTCCTGTATTGCATCGTTTATGGGCGACTCTCTTTTCAGGGTGGAAACAATAGGAAAAGCAAGGTGCTGAGTGCGCTTGGCACGCGGAAGTTAATCGAGAAGAAAGAACCATTAACAGCAAATTTAAAAATCGGTTTTAGCTTTAAGGTACGATAGGGCATCGGGAAATCGTCGCGTATAGGACCGTCTGGAGCATATATACATTTATACACACACCCTATATACCTTCAACATGCACACACACACACAACGCAATATGAGGATCGAGTTTCGTGCGATCCGGAGTGGTCGGGTTGGCAGAAACACAAGAAAGAAGATTGTTAGATTTTATAAACAGGCGCCGCACAGGACACTTGCTGTTTGTGTGGTGGAAATTAAAAATCAATTGCACTAACTGTGAAAGACAAGCGTTAGAAAAAGGTAACGGGTCGATAGAAATCGATTGATCGGTGGATGCTTACCTTTACCGTAAGCACTGCCACTGTACCAGTAGAACACGAACGCGCTTAGGAAGCAAACAAAAAGACATAGAAGGAAAGGGAGTACGAAGGAAAGGATGGCATTATGTATCGCTCACGATAAGACCCTGCAAACTTCTCCTGCATGACACTGTTTAGCCATAGTCATAGTGATACCTGTACACATCGGCGGGGTCAGTACAACTGGCTACCGTGCCACCAAGGCTCCTCTCTATCCTACTAACTGCATTATTCAATTCACGCAATGTGCTTTACACGTTCTTGGAGACTGTTTATGCACTGTTGTGGTAAAATCGTTCAAGCATAAGCGCACATTTACGGGAGAAATATGCTATTTCGTTTATCGTTCTGCAAGCAAGCGGGGCATAAATAAAACCATAACTGGTGCGCTATCAGGTGCGTACTACTTCGACCTCAAGTATTTTGTTTTTCAATACGTAATATAGTTTTTTAAGGTATCCGCTTAGTGTTAAACTAATAATTCTGTTTTGTTTTTCGTTCGTAACACGGCAAACCATTGCTTTGCGTATGTTATTATTAAAGGAAGGACTAACTATATGGGCTATTATTGAAACAAGTGCGCTTGAAACTTGAACTGCTCCAAACCGTTAGAGGGGGAAAAATAGCAAATACATTTAGGTTTAGCTTTACACACACTGAAATATTATTTGCATAAGCTAGCACAGTTTCGAATAGTGTTTTTTCCCCAAACCTCAGTAATGCAGGAAGCTAACGATGCTATTGACGGACGCAAAGGCGAGGGCCAGCAAACCTAGCAAAACCGGTTGAAATGCCTGACAGCTCGTATTGTATAGGTCGGTATACTTATATCCAGGATGCAACGCACGCACTTCTCTCTCAACACCTGCGTAGCAATCGATCGTAATGAAACAACTACGGTTTAAGTGTACAAGAAAGCGTGACAGGTCGCTGTTAGTGTTTCACAGCTCTCGAAAGAAGTAACAACAGTGGTGAGTGAGTGTGTGTGTGTGGTTTGCCAGTTTTCAAGCGGCGGACAAACACTCGGATGTAACAAGGTGTATACTAAATTCAATGCAAAACAAAACAAAAAACCAGCTAAACGAGCTCGAAAGGGTCCTTAGGTAAAAGAATTTAAATGATTGATAAGAGAATCATGCCCACAAACCGAACAGAAAGAGGCGATATGGTATTTAGTTGCGGTAACAGACCTGCCCTACTACCACCGGCATTGAACTACTCTCACAACCTAGCACCACCAAATCCTCCCACTCATAATTACTATCGATAGTAGGGTTAGGTATAGCGGATGTGTTGTAGGGCATTCGGGCGAACATAGCAGAACCGAGCGGAAGCCTTTCAATAGTGGTGAACAGCGCCGACAGGGAGAGAGCAAGTGATGAAAAACGACGTAGACTTATAAAGTAGTTAATTAATATATTGTCGTTAACTAGGATGGTTCGACCAGTCATCCAAGACACACAAATAAAACACACAACCTGCTGAAGCAATGTTTTTTTTTCCTGCAAAACCAAACGCAAAAATATGGCGAAAGAGTAGTTTCGGAAGAAAGGGTTAGGCTATAAGAAAGAGAAAATTTAAAGCAAAAGAAGAACAAAAAACCGACAAGCGCCACAAGCAAAAACAACTTAATAAAGTATATATACACTTATATAGATATATATTATCATACCATGGTGTTTGTACTTGACTTGCAAGGATTAGGAATTAGATCACCAGAACAAAATGAAAAGAAATAAAAGCAGCAAACATCTGTAAACCATGAATGAAGCAACAATTCAGTCCACACATGGAAGATGCCACACGGCGCAGTGTAGAGGAAGTCACCCAGTTGCAAGACCCGAAGCGATAGAATATGCACAGAAACACACACACACCCCCGTTTTGAAGCAAAGCAGACAAAAAAAACTGTGATTAAGAAAAAGATGCTGTATTAAATGTTTCCCAGAACGATAGAACTTTGGTGTTGTTGCTGTTGTTTCAATCCGAAGTACACCTGGCAGCTCAGGTGTATCTGGCGAATTTCTGTAAACAATGCCTTTAAGCTATAAATGCCAATGTTATTCCTCTCTTACTGGTTGAAATTGTCCCAAAAGTGTTGTTTATAACATGGTTCCATTAAAAATGGAACTTTAACGATTGCTCACGCAGCAACCTTACCGTTGTTATTGACGCATTTTGCAAAGTCTCGTCGTTTTTCTATAATGTATTGCTGAAAAAGAATATTTGACAATGCTTTTTATAAAAGAATTTAACATATTGTTACACTCGTTAGATCTGAATCAAAGGTGAAGATCTAACCTTAATCTGAACTTCAAGGAAAAGAGAATATTGTGTAGGCGACCCCGTAATATTTCCATTCAACATTCGCAATATCCCTGTGTTTTCCTTAAAAAAACACATTTTAAAGGATGATATCCTCGTCTAAATAATGTAAAGTACCTCGTTCGTCTAAATAACTGTTGGTTTACCGATAGCAATACATTGAGTTAGTAACGGTGGGACGGTATCCGGATGGAATGGAAAATGTTAGATATTATAAGAAAATTTATCTTGTAACAAAAAAACTTTATTTCAAATTCTGCTAGCAGTTGCAATTTTTTCGTAACTGTGGCAACTCATGTAGAGTCTTTGGTGTATGAAAAAGGAATCGTTAGTACACGTTAATTTTGTCTAGAGAAGAAATCTGAAAAATTAAAGCCATTATTGTTCTTCTCGTGAAATCTAGTAGGTTCGGAACGAAATTTCCATCACAAGTGACATCGGCCTGTGAGGATAAGGTATGGGTCCTCGGAACCGTACTCACGACTTGCGTACCGATTCTGAGTATCTTTACTCCGGGACTGATTCCGGTTTTGCCAAGCCCACGGTTTCATGTGGAGACGTGCTGCAGCCGTTCGGAGTCATTCGATCCGTTGGGGCTGAAATGAATTGAAATTACTGAGCGCCTCAAATCGTTCATATCACGGTGATTTAGCCTAAATTGGTGCTCAGAGTAATGACTAGAGTAGTAACGTCGAGTAGCAGAGCAGTAGAGTAGTAACGTCGAGTAGTAAAGGGAGTAGTAACGACTAGCCTGCATTGTTTATCTGAAAATTCCGAAAATTTTAAAGTAATTTTATCAGAAAACCAGAAGTTCCGAACTCGGAGCATTGCATCTACCTTCCGGAGCCACTGCCGTAATTGGTGAAGTTATTTGGAAGCGATTTTACGTCCAAATTACCCACAATTATATCACTGAGCTAGAATTTTAGATACTGTTGCGCATCGAAGCAACCAAGTGTTCTTTAGTAAAATAAAAAAATCGTTGGACAAGTTTCTACCTTGTCTTGATGTTGATACTTCCACGGAATGGCTCTTCATGCAGAGACGGGGGTGACGCAATGCAGCCATGGACCGAGTTACCCGGAGACGGATTGGATGACAGGCCATGTCTTATAGACGTGCTCGGTAAGGGCGGGCCAAAAGTAAGTAAGTACTTCCACGGAATAGGTGCCCCAACATTTGGATCAGGAACGGCTAGCCGGGAAGATCCCGATAAGTCATATTGGATCTAATTTTTTTCTTCGTAATTACTTGCTTTAGTACATACTTACATAAAAGAACCATCGAGTAAGTCCAAAACATGAGGTCAGAAATCTCATGCCGTAACGCCAACAGGACTGTTATCGAGGAGTCACTAATGAAGATATGTCCATATTATCAACGATTTGTTTATGGATCTGATTTCTTTTTTTGTTTGAGAAATCAAACAGCAGAATCCGATGTAAAGTAATGCGTATGGTTTCACAACAATGAACAATCGTTCTAGTCACTGCCTAGGAAGATGTTTTCCAACCAAAAGTTTTGTACTTTAAAATTTATTTTTGACATGTGCTCAAACGTACTACATCTATCGCATTAAAACTACGCCTACTTACAGCGAGTGCTATAACCAACGCTGTACACGAACCGTCCATCCGGTGTGTAACAGTAGGAATGGTCCCGCTGTTTGCCGAAATATCCTTCCAAACTCTTCATCCCTCTCATCTTTAACGACAAATTTTTAGACGCTTGCACCTTCTTGTTGGACCACCCTTGTTGTACTAGGCATTGCGTCAAGTCAATTAGCGTGGCTAAGGCTGTCTGCGGCTTTGTTGTAACCACACTGCATGTAACCACACTGCCTATGGGAAGCGGCCCGATTCACCTTTTTCAAAACATGTGTATCCATCTAATCGCACCTTCTTAGTGTATCATATCTTTACCCTGCGCTTGCTAATCTCACTGTGTGTTGTACTGTCGTCGTTGATGCTGCCCCAACTGTAGCGATTTACTCGAATCCCTCGAGACGCAAATCGAACTTTGGCGGCAGGAACTGGTCGACCGGTTCGTCGTACCTTCGCGGACCGTCCTCCTTCGGGGGCAGGTAGTCAATGTCAGGCTCCTGTGGTGGCAGATACTCGTTGTTCGGCGGAAGGTAGGCATTGTCGGGACGATCGTAGTGATATCCATCGTCCTGCAGGACTGGCTTTTCGGTGGTGGTGGTCGTGGTGGTGGTCGTCGTGGTCGTCGTCGTTGTGCGAGGAGTCGTCGAGCGGGTGGTAAACCTGAGCGGCGGTAACGTCCGCTGCGTTGGCTGGGTTTGGTTTAGACTAGAAGTTGTGGGGGAGGAAGAGCGCAGAAAACGGGAGTGAGTGCATGGAGATGTAGCTCCGACGATGCTGCGCAGGAACACTACTCACTCAGGAATGTCCAGATCGAGCTCGGTGATGGGATGGTAGCCAAACTCGTCCGCGGTGTAGCGCACTCGGTAACGCTTACCGTTCGCACCGGTGTACGTGTACGAGCCCATCACGACGAACGTTTTGGAATCGTTCTTCAGCTTTCCAATCTGCTCTATTTCGATCCCGTTCTCCGTTTCGACGCTGCGAGAAGAGATGCCACGCAATTAGCCACGAATGATCGTTTGGAGCTCAGCACCAGTGATAACCCGAACCTAGATACTTACGCGTACTTAAACTTGCCCTTGCCCTGGTTGCGCACTTCCGCCATCACGATGGACGCCTTCATGACGTTGCCGGTGAAGTTGGTCGGGTCCTTGTTATCCTCCACCGGGAAGGTGAACTCATCCTCGGAGAAGAGATCGTCGTTGCGGCTCTTGGCCGGTATCTTGATCCGGGCTGCATGGAGCGTAGCCAGTGCCAGGCACAGTACACCGAGTCCTGCCAACAGCTGGAGGTGGAACAGTTGCAGCAGTTCATTAGCCGAAGCAGACAACCTCTTAACGCCCCCGCTACCAATCGGTCAACACCCTGGGTGAGATGTTTCGTCCCGATGTTCTGTCGTCCCGCCATTAAAATGATATCAATCAAACCAGGAAGTGAAGGCACGCGAAGCTCAACAAAACCCCAATCGTTTCTGGTGTTGTTGTGTCTGTTTCTTTGTGTGCTACCGGAACAACTTCATTAATGGGTCCCATTATGCGCACAAAAACAACCGCGCTACGCCGAGTGGTAAATCACACTCCCGTGACACCTGCGAGTCTAAATCGTCGCAAACACGCCGTTAGGTGGGTTTGGAGCATAAATTATACCGTTCATCGGCTGGCTGGATCAGCTCTAGTGTTTGATCCACCAAAACAGATGCGCTTGTACATGGTGGCCGGTGGGGCTCTAGCGTCGTGGCGATTACTTCCTCATTATGCTAATCTTTCCCGCCTCGCACACGCAGACACACTAAATGGGTCGTCTTTTAATTATAAAGCACCCTCTAGCATCAAAACCCACCAATAAACCGCCTCCTCTGAATGGAAGGATTTTATGGGTATTATAATTTTTCATTAACTCAATCATCGCCCCATGGGAGATGAAATGAAACTGCCATTTTGAACCCATATTGATATGGTTTTGTGATTTTTTTTTGTCGCTCTCGAACAAATTTGTAACGTCTTCATTTGACTAAAAAATGGATAATCGCTCGTTGATCCTCTCCATCCAAAAAAAAGGCAATCCAGAACAAAGCATCAATTCCACCCAGGGCGGAGAGTGATTAGAATATTTTTCATTAACTCAATCATCGCCCCATGGGAGATGAAATGAAACTGCCATTTTGAACCCATATTGATATGGTTTTGTGATTTTTTTTTGTCGCTCTCGAACAAATTTGTAACGTCTTCATTTGACTAAAAAATGGATAATCGCTCGTTGATCCTCTCCATCCATCCATCCAAAAAAAAGGCAATCCAGAACAAAGCATCAATTCCACCCAGGGCGGAGAGTGATTAGAATCTTTGGCTGCGCTACTAGCATGCTGCCCGCCCGGGGACAGGTTCATTATGCTCTGGCGAAAACTATTGTTTCTGACCCTGCCAAACCAGTCCATGGAGTTTTTTGAAAAATCTGGGAAGATGTTTGCACAAATTAATTCCATGCGTGCCGTTCTCGCGCGGACGCCCTGCTAGAGACCCTCTTGTGTGTGTGTTTGCCCGACCAGAAAGGGTGGAACTGGTTTGCCCGTGGCCACAAGCACATGTAACACGTGGTTCTTGGAAATCTTGAATACCACTTGGGTGAGCTGCGCCTCCATGATGAGATTTTTGGAAGATTTTTTCTCCTAAACTTAGCTCTGGTAGGCAGAAGTATTGCAGTGAAGCACGCAAAATGATAAAAAAATCACAAATATCTTGATCTATCCGAGTGTTCACTGACTGTAGGATAGACACCATTGCGCATGAGAAGCTCTCAATTCCACGTGGTATTTGAACTTGAAGCTGTTATGCTGTTAAGCCGCGTATTTTACAAGAACTGTAAAACTGTAAACAGAGCTTGTTGAGGATTTAAGTCTAGATGTTTATTTAAACAGATCAAACTCAGAATGCGAGTTCCATTTCCAAGTTTAAAATAATCCCAGGAGAAGGATGGTGTTGAGGCTCGTCCAGAGATCTTGGAGAAGTTGTAGCTACCATAGTTCTCTAGCGAGTCACGGCGTCGTTCGAATCACATTTTTCCCTGCTTGCAAATACATGGGATTGACTCTACTGCTACATAGATACACCAAGCCATGAACTGGGTTAGATAGCAGTGCTAGTTGTGCCAAAAGAGAAGCCTTGTTGATTGACTGTTGAGTTTGAATCTGTTGGATGGATGTGTCTTCATAACGGTTGCCAGTCTAACGCCCAAAACCAGAGCTCTGCGATTCCAGGTTTGTACAGAATGTACTGGAGTTGTGGAGCAAACGTTCCCACATCTCAGAGTTTTCGTTACCCCGGGTTGGCGGTTCACTTACATGCTTCATTGTTGCTCACGTTTGCTTGAACCAATTACAGTTTCTTCACACCGCTTGCCTCAAAAAAACGCTTCACTCAATAATTCTGCTTACACACTTTTCCTAAAACTGATCACAAACACTTCAAACCACGCACCGAAACGAGGGCAGAACGCGAGCCAAGAAACTGTGGAAAGGATGCGCGTAGGACTGCTCACCCACCAGGTGCGCCGGGCGGCCCGAGCGATGTGCGAAGGATCAGTTGCGGTGACAAACTAAACCAGACCGAACGGACGGATAAGCACTTTATACCGGAATCATGACATGACGTGCCCCGAAAAGTATAGCGAACCGAAAACCAGAAGAAAAAAAAAATCACGTAAAATAAAGCACACGCTGAGTGTCAACCGTTTCTTCGCCGCCAGCCTCACCGCACCCTGCTATAGAGTGGCTTCCCTCGCCTTCCCACCTTCCCAGCCGCTTACAAAGGGGTGTAGCGCTTTTCTAAAGCCGCCACACCACACACCTAGACGCATTGCGTTCGCTCTCGCTCTCGCTTCAACGCTGTCTCACCGTGCGAGATCGTCTCGCAACCGGCACTGCTCCACACCACGTTCTGGAGCGGACGGGTGTGGATGATACGGACGGAAATTCGGATCAAAGCCGCTTAGCTATCTTGCTGTTGCGGAGCAGCCGGATCGGCGCACACAAAATTGCCATTATCGATCGGACGAATCGGGCTGCTCACATTTCTTCGCGTTGATCGTTGGCAGATGTCAAATGTCGCGATGGTTAGTGGCCGAGTGGAGCTCTAGGGAAGGTTGGTGGAGTTAAAGAGTTTGGCTGTATTTTTCCATATTGAGCAAACCATCACCGAAATCAACCATCAGCAAGGTTCTTGTACAAAAAAAAGAAAGAAATCAAAGTAGTATATTACAAATTTGCTTCTTATTCTTATTTCAAGTTCTTATAAAAAAAGATTGTTTGAAACCATTGTTATCAATAATTACGGTTCAATGTAAGTAATTATTTAAATAAACAACTTTAATAAATTTTATGACTGATATAAAACAGAACGTATCAATCGAAATGTATTGGAATTAGAACAAGTTTAGTAAAAACATTCTAACAAGCACCACGAAACGACTAAGAGCTTAGGACAAAAAAATAGAATAACGTTTGATAGACTTGTCCTATTTAGTGACTAGCAAAATTCTGATATAATTTGTGTGGTCTTTTAATTACTGCCTGAGTGATAAAATTATCAGAGTCGAGTGATCTTTATATGAAGTATTGACTATACTTCTATGGGTACTCTTAGTCACAGAAAGCCTAAACATATTGATTTGATAGGCTTCCACCCTGTTAAGATTGTTGCTGTGCTACTGAAAAAAACTGCTACAGGAGATACAACTTAATTACATCTAACAAAATGTATTCTTTCTATAGAAGTGAATTACTGTTTTAAGCTGTATTAAATTAGGTAGGCAATTATAAACATACATATTCATAATATTAGGTGTACAAAATTAGAAGTTAATCCTGGAAAATATTCAGATATTGCAAAAGGACCATTGTTTATCCCACAGAATAAAAGTTATTATTGAATTATTATTTAGTGGAGCAAATTAGTGAAGCCTTGGCAGCACAAAATGATGTGGTGGTTGGAGAAATTCATATTAGAAGGCAATAAATATATGTATCATTTAGGGAACGTTAGAAACAGAAATACGCATACTAAAGAATGGGTTGTAAAAATAAAAAAATGGTGGACTACTAAGATACTGCAATTACCGTAGTAGTAGTGCTAGTACTTTCACTATAATGGTCTTAGAAAACTTTATCATCAACAACAATCATAGCATTTGGAACGGATTAAACCGATGCGACAAAGAACTCTCCGAGCGAATTGGATCAAACCAAATGAGACCGATTTACGTCAGCGCTGAGCGAACCATTGAGCTGAGCGGTGTTTTTCAAGACTTTTTGCCGCTGTTGATAAGAGAGTTTATTATGCTAACGAGGCAGATATTGGGACGCTACCTGCACTGACGTCCGGTTGTCAAGAACAGTCCCGTACTCAAAGTCTGGAGATGGTGATCTGGGAGCAACACTCAGGTTTTCCAGTCCACAAAATCTTCAATCTCAAAAAACAGGGTAAAAGAAAGTCTTAGCTGAAAAACTTAGTTTTTCTTCCAACTAGACCAGCGACAGTTAGAGACGTACACGACACACCTGTTGCGTGCATTTAGCAACCACGTAGGTGTACAGCACGGTTCCCTCCGATGGCGGTTTGCCGGCAATGTTCGGGTTTGATATTTTCTTGTTTGCCATTCGTGGAGTGTTTGCACATTTACTCAAAGTTCACATTCAACAAAGTGCTTACTCTTCATTTTTGTATCTGTGTGTATGTGTGTGTTTTTTGTGTGTGGCGTATGCTAATAGGGCCAGTAGCGCAGTGGCCGATCGTACCCTAAAAAAGTCACGTTCCTGCCTCACGCAGGGAATCCCGCAACAGGAAGAGAGAGAGAAAGATCAGTGATCTGCGTCCAGAATCTTTGGCGCGCCCCGGCGGAATGGGAAAAAGCAAGAGTGAACGCATACAACGTAAGGTGGTCCGCTTTTTTCTACTGCAAAAACAGCCGACAATAAAAAAAAAAAAACGCTACACCCACACGGGCACAGATGCGATGCTAGAAACCGGTCTGGAAGATCTTGCTCGATGCGCGATACGGAACACCTGACGGGCTCTGGGCGCAACAGTTCTGGGTCCGGCTTCTTGCCCCGGTGTTGACTCACTAGCCGGAGCTTGCGGGAAAGGTTCTTTGACTTTGCAGTGCTCGGGTTCTTTCGTCTTGCTCCAGGTTTCTTGTACGGCCGATAGTGTGATAACCATTCCATACTACTGTAAAAGTTCCTGCAGAAAGGTAGAGACGGTAAGACTACACTCTTCCCGCTTTTCTTGCCGCTTACTGCACGTCAGAGATCTGGTGGATCGCACAAACTGCCTCTGAAGGAGAAACTGAGGATCTGAAGATCGCACACGAGGATATCGTTTGCTTTGAGTAGTTTTCCGCATATTCAACAAAACGTGTGAATTTCGAGGGAACGAGTTTTTTGGAACACGATGCTGGAGGTTTCGCAAGTTTGTAGACATTGCACGGATGGGGGTTCCATTTTGCACACACCCTGGACTTACCAAAAAACCGGATCCACTCCCTAATTAGCGCGAGAGTGGGTAATTTATTGCGAAACTGCTGCAAGAATGAAAGGAAGTAAGAACAGTCATAAAACTGTTGCATAACATGCGGGATGAGATCTTCTGTGAGCCCTGTGCTTCAAGAGCCAGGAGTCGTTCTGGATGTTCAAAAGTTTGGTTATTTATTTCATTTGAGTTCATTTGAGTTTTTCCCCATTCCAGGCGATATCGCCCAATGTCGCCCTAGTTTACCCCCTTCCTTATGGATTTTAATTAATGATGATTTGGCTCAGTGCTATCCAACAGAATACGGAAATTGGTGTACACTTATCAGCTCATCAAGCATCAAGCTCACTTCGTGAGCGAAAAAAAAATAACAATAAAACACAACGCTTAACGTGTGGGACATAAACACCAAAGACGGCGAGTCGCCCCACAGGCTAATGGCGGTTGATGGTCATTCGGAATCAACATTTATATGCACTATCACGCAAAAATGGCTAAACATACCAACGGGGGTGGATGGTAGATAAGGGGGGAGGTGTGTGTGTGTGTTCCTAATGAGGAACGGTTTCCTCATCTGCCGGGGGGAGGCCCGGGCGTGTGCTCTCTGTTCGAAGGATCAAATTTCTAAATGAACACAATCCAATAAAAGCGGATTAGCATACTGCTGGTCGTCGCACAAGTAAACAGAAACGAACCGCCGAACCAGCGATAATGAACTATCGCAGGTTAAGAGAAGACATTGGTAAACAAATTTTATATGCCTAAATATTCATTAATCTTGGCAGTGTGTGCGAATTTGGCGTACTTCTTGGGGTGGTGATTTGGTGGAGCTCGGCGCGTCAGGTAGTTGTGGTTGTCTTTATTTGAGAGACTTTGAAGAAGCGACTGGTAGAACATTGTGATTGAGACGCAGCGTGGCTTACTTGCACTGTTTTTTTTTTGGGGATTTTTTGGGGATGGGCGATTTGAGGTGTTGAATGAAAAAGCTTGAATGACACCGCTGAACCTTCACTAGCGCACTCCGTCTGTTTTTGGCAAGGTCTACATCAAACTGGAGATGTGCCGCAGCAGAAAAACTAAAGCCCTTAAACCTAACCTTAACCTACACGTCAATCAATATTTATATTTTCTTTCAGAGGGTATGTCTCGTACCAAGACCCGACACCTTATAGGGCGAATTATGCAGATGCCCATGCTTGCGGCAGTCCGCTCTGCAACAGCTGGTCGTCGCGGCTGCCATTGGTAGCGCGTGCCCAATGCCAAGCGTCAAGTTGACTAGCATGGGCGACCAGGAACATACGATAAGGGCTGGTAAGATTGCTGCGACCCGGTTCGCAGCCAAAACCGATGCGATGCAGCGCATTCGTTCCGGCCGTGATCCGATATCGGTATCGGACTGTTGCTCAAGCGCGAGGATTAGCAGTTCGCGGTCGGCCAGTCTTGGGCCCGGTGTGTGCTCATCTTCACGGCCAGCAGGTCACCGCGCAGCCAGTCGATCCCACTCCGGAATGAGAACTGGTTCCGGGACGGCACGATCTGCGATGGATTTTGGATGTTTTCAAGAGGCGCTTGACAGAAGAGAGACTTGAATGCGCTTGGAGCAGCGAGTTAACTCGTGCCTTCAGTTCATGTGCACTTGATGTTTCATAGAGCTTTTAGTGCATTTGCAAAGCGCAGTCGAGTTGATACGATACTCCAATCAATAGACCAAACTTTAATATCTCAAAGTTCCCATTTCCTTCCGGTAGATAGGATCTACAATTTTAGCGCAGATGAGCTTAGACAGCAGTACGGGAGAGTGTCATCACCGAAACTGGTGTACTTTAATTCATCTTCCAAGTTGCACACCTGCCTCCTCCCCCCTCCTTCTCCTCCTCCTCCTCCTCCTCCTACGAACCAACTATGCAAAGCAGCATCAATGGGGGTGAGTTTTGTGTGTGTGTCTAGCGATTCGGTTGATTTCCTCATGGCCCATAAGTCATTCGGAGCCAGCGGCATCGGCGGGCAGTTCCAAAAACAGACGTCATAAAAAAAAACGCGCCCCTCCGGTTGCGTAGGGTTCCCATGGTTGGACGAGCAATATTTCGTTACGATTATTACCTGTCGCACGGGCAGGAAGATTGACGACCGGTGATGCTCTCGCAGTCAGTTTTGAATTAAAAATTAGATTAGAGATCGAGAGAAAAGGAGCGAAAGGAGAGGGGAACCGGGGGGATGGAGAAAAGAAAAATAAAAGTTCAGATCGTTCACCATGCCCTTGACGGCTTTGGGGTGCGTCCAAGCCAACGGCGACGATGTGATAGACCCCTGGGGGGGCTTCTATCTATCTATCTAACTATCTATTCCATGCCCCTAATGGGGTTCAGTTTACGTGTAGGTGTGTACTAGGCGGTTGGTACAGTGTTGTCCTGTTATAGTCCAGAGATTGTGGTCCCAGCAATGAGGACAGCTGAAGTTGTCTCTATTGGAGATGTTTCAGAGGAGTACACTATTTTGTTATAAGGGATATAATCGTATGGTACTTGTACTGAAGTACTTTTAAGGCCCACAACATCTAGATCAGTGATTGCTAAGGAGGTCTCGGGTTACTGGAAAGAATCAACTATTCACAACAAATAGAACTAATGCTTCTCAAAGACTGACATTGACACAGGGGTGATGTATTAAGGTTTACTATAATTATTAGTCAACTGAAAATATTTTTTCAAGCGCTGATTGATCTTTAATGGAACGTTACGATGACAACCTGTTGTAGCGAAACATCTGTTCCTCTTGGGTGACACAACAATCTAATGATAGGGTCATGACCAGAGCAGTAATGTTCTTTGGATTTGACTGTGAGACTAAGTGTACCCATGATCGGACTGTCAGAAAGTCAACAGTCTACCAATGTCTTCAATTTGTTGGTGAATATTTCGAAGAATTGATGCAGTGAACCATACCACACTTAAAAAAAAAACAACCTGAGCTTCAACAAACAAAATTATCATTGTTTTTAATTCGCAATATCCTTTCATTTAATTAGTCCACAAAATGAAATAAAATATTAAACAATGAAATGAAATATGAATTCGTATGTGCTAGGCACAATGTCGGGCGTGCTTGGAGAGATTGAAGATTTAAGAACATTTATTAAGATTGAGAAAGACGTCTGTAAAGTGAGAGTTGCAAGAGAAAAGATTGTGAACCGCTGGTCTCGGTTCTTATCGAACTCTAATCGCTGTAGGATTTGTTTATATCTGTCTTGTTAAAATGATATAGTCCAGAATACAGGCCTCAATGTACCGTTCCTGTTCACCTGAATGTTGGAGTAATGTCTGTCAACTAATGTCCCAGCACACGGAAAAATTTTAGTACCCTCCATATCAAATAACCCCTCCCCCGTAGATGATTCCAGATTCTATCAAAAAACTGTCCGACCGGTTGGTGAAATTCTAATACTGCCCGCTGGACCACAATCAACATGCGAACCCGGATCATCAAACGTCGTTGCCTTGGGCTGGCTGTGGAGCGAGGATGTGCGAGCAGAAGTTCACCCAGCTAAATGTCACGCACCCTCTTTTCTGCGAAGGATAACGTCACTAAACGCCGACCGAGAACATTGCCGCCGACGTTTGGCGACTGGAGCAAAAGAATAGAGAAGATGGCAGCTTTTTTTATTGCTTTCTAAGGCCTGCATTGGACGTCCTACACTGGTAGCAGAGCGTACGGTGTAAGCAAACAGCTCGTACGAGCGACAAACAATCGAATGGAAGCTGCCAAACGTGATCACAATGATTTGCATCACAATTGCCAAGCTCCAAGCCAGCTTGTTTGATGACAAATAGATTTTGCGGTACTGTTGGGCCGCCCCGCTTGATGTCGTTCGGAAATTTAAATGGAATCGACGAAACGAGAATTTCGAGTGACGATTCGGGAGGCCACCCCGTTCCAAACGCTTCTGCTAGATCTATGTCAATCACAGTCACGGCGATATGTTGAGCATCGATCGTCGAATTCGATCGGGTTTTGATTGTTATGGGGCGGGGGGTGGAGTGGAGGGGGATCTCTAGAGCACGCGAGGGTGTGTATGATGATTAACTGTTGCCTTGGCATTTGAAATATTCCATCACATACCTGGGGGAGTGGGGGGGGGGGTTATTTTCATTTCCCCCACCATCCCAGTTACACCCCCGTGGAGGCGTTCAAAGCGGTTCGCTGGCGGCAAGGCAGAGCCGTGCAGGTGCATTGGAGTGATTAAGGCTAATCGTGACACTCTGACATATGATGCGTAGATGGGCCGGTGATATGCGCTAGATTGCTGGTTTTTGTTTTGCTGAAGGTTGAATTGTTGATTTTGGAGCAATCGTCTTTGACAGGACACTGTGACGAATCGCTTTGGTGCGAAAACAAAATCGTCACTCTTGGAACAGTGCGAAAAGGACGTGAGAATCTACGGATGTAGCTTTGAGAATGCTTTCAGATATGTCGTAGCCGCTTGTGCATAGAAATACGACACGTGCAACATGTCCGAAAGGTCTGGTTCAAGCTACATTCAAAGCTCCAACATTACTACCTGGATAACCTGATCCAAGAAGTAAGCAAAACAAAAAACCCTTCCATGAGCTATATTTTATGTGCTTTGGAACTGAAAAGCCGGTCCAGATCTTTTAAGCCTAAAGCATGAGCTGCTGAAGGTAAGCTGTTCGTTTGGACATTATCATAAATCAAGTAATTTGCTTTGAAAGATTCGAGCAATCGGTACTGATGTCTACCACAGAGGCGTGACAAATGTGGACGCGCTTGTGATACTAAATCAGCGGAGTGCGTTAATGTACTTAGTGTCTTTTCGCCTTTCAAGCACTTCCTGTCAGGTGCTAGATGCACTGCTGTGCCCATGGGATTGGCGCTGAAGACGTCCAACCCGGTTTGCCATTAACCTTTAACTAAGGGCCACACGTTTGGTGATCCAAGGGCTGTCCTTACAGTGTGATAAATGTGATTAGGTGACTCGGGTTGACAATAGTGGGGGCCTGTTGGGAGCTACTATTAAGTTGAAAAGGTTTAAAGGTTGAACCGTCTTGTTGTGATGATGATGATAAGTCCCCACCTCATACTCCGCTAGAGGAACGGATTCTTCACTAGGATATTTAATTATTATAATTTAGCAGGATAATTTTTAAAGTATTTTTTCGGTGAAATCATATAGCTACAGTCTTATCTATTACAGGTTGAAACGGTTCACAGCCCACAGCAGAGTTGGCCACTTTAGGTCTGTCCACTTCGAAATCTTAAATATGATACGTAAACGACAAGAATCTCGCGCGCGTGTCTCATTCTCAATGTCGTCTCTTTCTTATTTTTTTGCATATACTTAGTCTTATGCACATATTATGTGCTGCAAAACAGAATAAGAAAATTACCATCACTCACACGAGTTAAGACAGTGCAGTGTAACAAAACAAAAAAATAGTTATTTAACATTGCTACAGTTATACTGCGATTACGCATATCTAGACTTAATATATGTTGCGCGGGGCTTCTCAAAGCTGTAAAATTAATATAGGTGAACCGCATCATGGGGCATACTATTGTAGATTTGTAGTCCCTTAAATAACAAACAGTTTCCTGTGTTAGATGATGTCTTTTCAGGAAGCCTGGGTTGATGTCCTCTGCTTGTTGTATATGATTAACCCGCATAATTCTTCGCCTTAAGTAGTCGGGATCTATTCAGCATTTTTTTAGATGAACACCAAAGGTTAGGTCCATGATTATTTGCATCACTGACATCCACAGCAACATCCATAGCTCTCATACATTTATTTTGTATCTTTTTGAGTCGAGATACTTGCGTTTCAGACGCCAGGACAAGTACAGTAGGACGGAAATTAATATGAGACCCGATTCATGAATTGAATAGTTAAATCTATCTTTTCAAATTAATACCACTTCTAAGTCTATGTATCCCGGCCTTGATGGCGGACGCCTAGTAATAGTATCCCGGCCTTGATGGCGGACGCCTCTACGCCATCTTCCCATCTCAGCTTGGACCTACCACGCCTCCTCTGTCCATGTGGACGGCCTAAGAGGACTTTACGGGTTGGGTCGTTCGGGTCCATGCGTATAACATGGCCAGCCCACCTGTGCCGGGTGAGCTTAATCCACTGCACAGCTCGTACAGCTCGTCGTTGTATCGGCTCCTCCATGGTCCCTCCTCACGTATGGGGTCAACAATCCTCCTGAGCATCTTCCTCTCGAACGCGGCTAAGAGGGCTTCGTCAGTTTTGGACAGCGTCCATATCTCAGAGGCATATGTGAGTACTGGAACGATATAGGTGCGATATAGTCCCAGCTTCGTCCATCGCGACAGGTTTTGTGAGGTGAAATGTTTCTTTACTGTTGCATTTCACTGTTACCCTTAGATATTTAACTTCTGAGGATAAAGCAACGATTTCCGCATCCGTTTTAATTTCAAGTTTTGCATCTTATTTTCTGTTTCAACTAACCAGCCATTTGCTAACGGAAGACAGATCATGTTTTTTAGTTTTCCAACAATACCGCCACACTATTTTCCGAAATAAAGATTACTGGATTACTGTATTACGTACACGCGTGTACGATAGACGTGTTAGAGTGAGGGCACCAACTAAAGCTGGAAAAGGTAGAGCAAAGTAAAAGAATCATAGCTTATGTTGGTTGGAGCAACGGTAGAACGTCTATAATCCGGGAACTGATCAACCGGGGAGCGGATTATCCGTGACCCAACAATTTGACAGCTTCAGAAGAAAAATGCCCATTACCATATGGTTAAATGAAGCTTAGACAAGAATCACTCCTTAGTGTAAAGGTAAATAAATGGATATTATTTGTATATTAAAGGTAAGACAAGTGATTTATTATCCCTATCTAATCGAAATATGTCTATAATCGAATTTATAATTAACTTATTCCTCTGAAATTAACGCTAGGATTACACATATAAGCTTTTATATTAACACGGATCGATTATTTGTGCAAATCAATTTTCCGGTATGCGTCCGGTCCCGACCACCCCGGATAATCAACGTTCTGCTGTATATATGAATGTTAACTTCAACAAAACATCAACTGACGAAAATCGATGACTTTAACCCATTACATTTAAGTCTATGAAAGTTCATACGCAAAATACTAAGGGTTAGGAAAACCCTTTTTCTAAAGAAATAAACTGTTCAGTGTATTAACAATGATACTACTTGTTCCTTGAGAAGAGAGTTTATGTAATGTCAAAAAATTAAGTTAATAACTAGCAGCAATGTCATCAAGGTTTTGCAACATTAACCAATCAGGTTCCTTTTTTCTCTCTTCAAAATGAATATTCGTGATGAACATATTCTACATCACAGAAGCAGCACTGTCACGCATCTTGTGTGATTTTAGACGAAAGATTACCGTAGAGAGTTTCGTTAAAATTTCCTTAAAATAATTTTTAAATTTCGTTACAAGGTACAGCTTCAGATTGTCCGAAAAAGTGATTTACAGATAAATCATATAAATGTATCCAGGAAGTAATAAAGAACTAACAGCTTACTTGTGAATAGCGGAGTAAATTCCTTTCATTTCGGCACGATATCACACAACGCACCAACCATGTTCTTCATGCAGACTGTTTCTGCCTTCTTCTTTATTGAAATACATTTCGTTTTCTTTTTTTGTAATAGCGAGATCGTATTATAGTTAACATCTTACGTTTTATCCGCATACACTTTTCACGCACTGCGGTTGCATTACACGTCTCAGGATCTTCACATTTGTTAGGATTGATACCTTTTTCGCATTTAATTTTCTCTTTCATTTTTTGCTTGCTGCGCTCATTCTCACGCTTCCTATCCATTTTTTTCCCCCTAAAGCGGTACGGATTTTGTCCACTTTAATATAAACTTTTTATATGTTTTGCAACAACGTACACATACTCCAACTTGTTAGTTGATAAATTCAATTGGGAATCATTTCTTCAACGTTGCTTGTGTTTATGAAATATTACTACAGCACAGAAAACTATGAGTTTGACGAAGTATTGGAGGATGGTGGAAGATGTGGCAAGAAAATTGAAAAAAAAATGTGACAGAAAGTCTGCGGTTAGGTGGTAAT
Source organism: Anopheles epiroticus (assembly GCA_000349105.1). Lineage (NCBI taxonomy): Eukaryota > Metazoa > Arthropoda > Insecta > Diptera > Culicidae > Anopheles > Anopheles epiroticus. The sequence continues at coordinate 796,021 of KB671565.1, read as the reverse complement.
CTACTAATTTCCTTCGCTTTATCTGTCTCTGCACAGTTGTTAGAATTTAGATATCGCTTATCTTCTTTCGCTCTTCTGTTTCTCGTGGGTTCTGTTTCTGTTTCCCTTCAACCTACTTTAAAATGAATGTTTTATTTCTTTTACAATTCAGCACAGCTTTTTTCAGCCGCTCTTTTTTCTCTTGTGTTGTGTGTTTTTATGTTTTTGTGTTTTGCTTATAGATACCACCTTCCTTAGCCCTCTCCCGTCCTTTCTCTTTTGCTATAAAAATTATATTTATTTCTTAGTTTTTTTCGCTACTTTGTCGTTAGGTGAGCGGATTTGCACGACATTCTCTCCGAATTTGATCCTTTCAATTAATGTTTGCTGGTGGATGATTTTTCAATTTCATGTTAGAAGGGCAAAATATAGAGAATGACAGTCTCTAGAGCACCTTCCGAGCACATGCGAATAGTAAGTGTGTGTTACAATCAATAAAGTGATCAAATTTACTTCAGTTTGTGTTGGTGCAATAATGGCTGCACGGTCGAGTTGTACGACAATTCCGCAATACACCTTATGGTTGCATAACTGCAAATTCCAAGATACGATAAAGAGACTAAATGTATGACCTATTCGTGTAAAGCGAGTGGATACAATAAAAGTAGATCACACAGTCAGCCTTACAGCATTGTTTTCAAATCTTCAAATCTTTTTCAGTTTGGCATTATGTATCGTGCACACTCGTAACGGTCATCTATCAACAGTTTCGTATATCCAGCGATTCCAAAAAGTATTCGTTCGCCCGAGTATGTGATACAGTACGGCCAAATGCGGAAGGTTTTGGCACAGTACATTAAAACTTGGGATAATAACAAGGTTTGATAGCAGGACAATAATTTAATATAATAAGTTTTTTGTTTAATTTGTAGCAAAATAGCGCAGGAGGTATACAATAAAACTAGACATACACATATGATGCACTCACAAGCACTATTCGTTTGGCTTTGTATTGGCTATGAGACATAGTGATTTCACTAAATTTGTTTGCTGAATAATTGTGCTCCTTCAAGCAAGTGTGCTGTGCTGGAAATTAAAATTAACGCAAATGTTCCATTGTTTTGTGCTTTGTAAGTCTCGAAACGGTAGTCAGAAGCTTAAAAAACAGTTTTAAAGATGAGAGGAAAATCTTAAGAAAATTACAGTCAAGTCTCATGCAAGGTGAAAACACAATTTACTTATTAAACGTGTTCGAAACGAAAAGAAAAACTAGCTTATTAGATTCAAAGCATATTGCCTTTGATACTGTATGTAAGGATGATCTTTTGGAAATTCCAGCTCTCTTACAAAAGTTTCAAATTAAACCTACTAGGTTCTGCTTTATGCGAGGTTAAAACATTTAGTTAAAATGCAGCCGAATATTTCTCCATGCATGTTAATTAAATAACTGCTTTGTTTATGATGCAACCAATTATTTCGTCTAAATTTTGCATTCTTTAGGAATATAAAATAGATTCTGTATTTTTTTTGACTTTCTAAAACAAAATGTTGCACAAACTTTGGTTTGGAAACCTTTAATGCAGGGAAAGTAACTTCATATTATCGAGCAAGATGTTTAAGAAAATGGAGAAATTAATGTTTAAGAAAAAAAGTAAAAGTGAGTGAGTAAAAACAATTGCTGTACACAATAACAACGACATACAAAGAAAAGAAGTAGAAATGTGCCGAAAATGTGGGGTAGAGACTACTAAGTGAAGTTAAGCTCCAACGCGTTAATTCATTCTTCAGTTCATCTCGATCAGCCTCTTCACTGAGTAGTTTTCTGTATTGTTTCATCATGATCCTTGCTTATAATAAACAAGCTTCTTGATTGTTATTTATCAGTTTCTTCAACAAAGCATTGTTGCATAACATGTAAGTACTTATACAACATTTTCCTCTCTTGCTTCACGTTTCTGTTTTAACAACTTCTTCTGTTCAGCAAGTTCCTATTTCTTGCTCACTCGCAAACCTTCATTCAATAATTCTTTTCCTGTGTTGTGTCTGATTAGTCAACTTTGCCTTTAACAATAATTACTTTGGTATAATTATGGTTTCTAGCACACTGTCGAAAAAATCCATTTCATTGATGTTTTTTTTTATACTATCAAATTGTGAAATGGTTATTATGACGAGCGTGAGTTTTTCAAGTGACATTTTGACCCTTTCCGCTAGATTTATATTTTATTTCAACTTTTAAAGTTTGTGGATTTATCAAATTCCACACAAAAACCGTACGACCCCAAAAAAAAATGTCTCCAGCGTTAACGATTGTTTGCATCGTACGCCTAAAAACTAAAATCCAGTATGCATTATAAAATTGCAAATTAATTAGTCCATAAATTCGCAAAAGGTAATTTTACAACAAAAAATACCTCGAGCGTTAGTGGAAGAATGGAGTACCCTTGTTTTGGTCAGTTCATTGCGAAGAAGTGTAGAAAATGTCATGAAAATCTCTAAAGCGCATTATTTACGGGATTTATCGACAATAATAAATTAAATATCGCAATAAACCAGGCAGAGCAATAGTTGTAGCGCATGCATAATATGTGTATTTCTAGCTTAGTTAAATCGTCATTATCATTATTATCAAACTATTTCGCTGCTTCTTATTAGCAAACCTAATCATTAGATTTACTGTACAGTGCCTACACCGTGCGCGCAGTTGACCATTTTGTGTCTCCTACACGGGATAGACGAATGCTTTTCCCAGTAACTGTTTAAACGTTTAATGTTTAATTTGAATTTATTTAATTGCCTTTCTTTCGCAAAAGGGTCGCACACCATCAGGTCCACCACGGTGATGATGATCGAAAGATGAAAATGAAAGATCGAAAGGTTTGCGAAAAAAGTTTGCCTTAATCGACGTTTCTCCGTAAAAAAAAAAACAAACAAAACAAACCCGACCACACGTAACACATCCGAGAGAAAGCATTTTATTCAAGTCCATTTGTTGAAGTCAACCAAGACAGTGTTGGAAAAACGACACTTATATTGTGTAAAGCAATGGTGTAGCACTGACCGCTCGTACGCACCCGCCTACGCTCGACGCTCCTTGACGCGACGTTCTCCGTGATTACCTGCCCGGCTTCAAAAAATATACCCCGTTTGCTTTTCTTTATAAACATTCTTCTAAAACACAAGACGCATTCCCTTAGCATAGGAAATTATACTGCTGCCCTTCGTTTTCTTTTTGCTTCTTACACAGTTACCGGTTGTTGCACGTCTACCGAGCGAGCGAGCAACTCTCGTTCCCTTTAGCAAACCACTGTGCTTCGCTCTTCGCTGTACGTCTAACGCAGACTACACGAGTTGACCAGAAAAGCAGATGCACTTCCGTTGTGCGAGCAGTGGCACTACGAAAAACTAAGCTTCCTCTTACTCCCCCCCCCCCCCCCCCCGTCCGGCCGATGAGTACAGTAGTGACGACGCATAGTGTCTCGGGGGGGGGGGGGAGTGATAGCACGGTTAAGGTTGTTTCGTGTTTGGAACATTAAAAATAAATACTAAATAAACGTGGAAGTGTGACCAACAGCCTGGTTACACTTCACTAGCGGCGCGGCTAAGGCGAAATTGTTTGTTTGTTTCTCTGTGTGTGTGTGTTGCTGTGGTGTTGGATGTGTCTGAGGACAAAATATATTTATTTCTATGTCTATGGATTTCACCGTCTAATTATCTTTCCTGTTTCCACATGCACATATACATACTAGCTTGGTTCTTTGTGTTCTTACATCTTTGATTATTTTATTGCCAACATTCCGTTTTTCGCAACGCTCACTTTCTCTTTCTCTCTCTCTTTCTCTCTATCTTTGCTTTTCCTTATTAGTTTTTGTTTTGTTTCGTTTTATTACATTTGCGTTAAATAAATAGTTCAATTATTCACCTTTTCATCTGCCGGTGCAATATCATCCTTCATTATCTGCACCCTTTTCATAAACACACACATTCATACAGTTACACATCCTTTTTCAAAAAAAAATGCAACAATTTTTTCACCCTTTTCCTATCTTCCCACATTTCCTATTTCTACGTCAGCGTTTTTTTTTTGTTTTCTTTTTAACTATTTTACTGCTCATCTGCTAATGTCCAGCTTCCTGCAGACGTACGCGGTTAATAATTCCGTCCGGTTTTGTTTTCTTCGCTCCTGTACGTTTGTGTGGAAGTGTGTGTGTGTGTGTGAGTGCATGAATGTGTGTTTTCGTTTGCCTTTTTTAATACTAAACTTTCTTTGTTCTAACAGCAGATGTTACTGAATGGTTCTATGAGCCCTCTACATTCAATGCGGGAGTGTACTGTCCATGTGTGTGTGTGTAGGTATATAAAGGTGTATTGGAGTAGAATACAAGATGAAATTAGGTCTGTGTTGGGTGTCTGTGTATGTGTGTTTTTAAAAGAATTTTTTTAAAAGAAAAACAGAACCAACAAAACACTTGTTGTACGTGATTTAAATTACAAAAATGAGTACGCTTATACGCCTTTCACGTACCGCACATGCAACCCGACACGGCAAACATCAACATACAGTACGCAACGTACACATTTGCGGCACAGTGCAATCCATTCGCTGCTTTGCCTCTAGCCCCTTCTTACGCTACTGCAATACATTACATTACTTACAATCCGATCCGATCCGATTCTACTAATAGAATGCAAAGCAAAACGCAATTCGCTACAAGGAAAATAGGAAGAGAGATGTGGTTGTTTTTGTTTTTGTTTTTGTTGGGTAAGTTTATTTTAAAAGTAAAATAAATACTTTTGCTGTCAGAGTACACGATACAATTTGCTTCCTTTCTTTCTCCAGGGGCGGGGCGGTGAAGGGGGGGGGGGGGGAGTTCCGCTCTCGCCTG
>KB671565.1:778474-791146 GCA_000349105.1 Anopheles epiroticus | reverse complement strand
ATTTGCTTCCTTTCTTTCTCCAGGGGCGGGGCGGGGGGGGGGGGGGGGGGGGAGTTCCGCTCTCGCCTGACCTTTCTCCTTTCTTCCGGCTTTTTGTTTTACGTTCACTAACTCTATCCTTCATTCGATAGCATTAATATTGTGCTCTGATTTACAGAGCCGTCATTGCGATACGATCTCAAAAAATAGAAATAAAAAAAACCCTAGTAGAGCGATTATACGCGGGGAACAGAGGCGTTAGACAGTATACAATCATTTTGCGGGAGTACAAAAGTTGCAAGACTTTACACAGGGGGGGACTGTACCCTAGCTAGCAGTTGTTTCCCATCCCGTTCGTTCGGGCTGACTATTCAACTATGGCTACAAAACTAGTCACATTAGTGGATTTTGGCAGACGCTGACCAAGTGTTGCGTGCCAGACAAAATAAAAAAAAGCTAGTCCTTAGTCGCTAGTAGTTACTGTTGTGAAAAGAATACAGGACAGGAAGAGAGCTTTGGTGAAAGTTGAAAAGAAAAGCCTGCCCTGATTGTGGCAAAGTGTTTGGGACGCGCGCAGTGTAAAACGACATGTTCTGCGCGCTTGGATCGCACTGTCCTTTTTTTCCCCTATCGATTGCACCACACTGTGTACACGTGCCTGTGCCCTGTGTATGTGTATGTTGAGTTTGGTTGCTGGCCCTAAACAGACACCGTTAACGGTGCGCTTCATCCAAAACGGACCCATCCTTGTTATTCAGGTGGTTATGTGTTTGTTACTCGTGTGTTATTCTTTATAAGGAGCTTTCCCCGTTCTTCTCTACACCACAATAAGGTAGCCGGGCGGGCGGGTAGTCCTGGACCAACCGTTTCCCCCCAGTCCCGCCAGCAGACCAGCAACGGCCGCGTTTCTTCCTCCCACACATGAAACAAGCAGCAAGGTGAATCTCTTAGCATTAAAACCTTCTTCCTCTTCCCCTATTGCACCTCACAGCAGAAGAAGACATAGTAAATTAGGTGTCGGCACGTGCACCGATTCGCTTTCGCCCTTTTGCCGCACAGTGCCGGCATGTTTTTGTTTTGTTTTGTTTTGTTTTTTGTTTGGGAGAGCTTGGAGTTGGCGTTGAGATGCAGGCACGTGCGAGCATGCACGCACGTGTGCGTGCGTGTGTGTGAGAGCATGTTTTCTAATATATAGTATGCTTTAATTGTTGGGAATCCATTCGACTGTCCACACGTTCGCCATCTGCGGTCGTATAAATATATATATATATGCATATGTATAACGATATATAGCGCAGGGTTACTATCTGCTTGTTTCGCCATTATCCTCCCACATGCACACCCACGCACATCCACGCACCGGCATCTTCAACCCGAGCTCCTGCCCGACTTGGGAAGGGGCGCTGAAGGGAGGGGAGGAGGGGGGATGGGAGGGGTGGGGGCGGGGAGCTTACTGTATAACGCAACAGGTGCACTTTTTCTTCTTCTTCTCGTCGATGACGACGTGCGATGCGGACTGGGGGCCCGGTATCACCTGGTTGCTGATCGGTGTCGTGCTGCTGTTCACCGTGTTCCCATCCGCCGCAGCGTTGGTGGTGCCATTTTTCGTGCCGAGCGCCGGCGAACCGGCGGCACCGGCCGGGCCGGGCGATTTGTGGGGCGATTTGGTGCCGTTCTGCTGAGCCGCTTGCAGCTGCGAGGACTAAAACGAGATGAGGAGAGAGGGGTATTAGATGGTTCGCCCCAACTGTTTGACTTCAAAATAATTTTCGATGGGTTAAAAGTTATATGTTGCTCCTAAATGGTGTAGGGCCCCCCTCTATAGTTTGAAGTTGTTCAACTAAAATGTAACGGAATAAATCTAACAGACCTCTTCCCCTTTCTGCACCAGACCTAAGCAATATAGTTTATGCTATTGGGAATGGGATTAGCTGCTACCTTAATGTTTCAACAAATTGTTTTAGAATACTTTTGCAACCCTTTCCTGACTGAACCTTTCAGTCGATAGAATGACATTTTAACTGTCAAACTCATCAATCCTTACTAGCTTTGAAATCCTTCTAGGTTCCATAGTTTGTCGATGGCACAATACAATTGAGAAAAATATAACTTCTAAACTATTTCTGAACTAGCAAACCTTGATTATCTCTACATCGCACCAATCACTATTGATAGAGAGCTACAAAATGAAACTATGTTTAATGTTTAAAAATATGGCTATGTGCTAAACATTTGCTGCGACAAGCAACAGAACGTAGTCGTTCCTTTAACTGGAAAGTCCAGAAGTCTTATATTCCGAAAAAAAAATACTAAAAACAACCTTTACACTTTTGCAACAAGTTTCTATTGCTGCTACAATCTCATTTGGCAGAGTATGTAACTGCAGTGACCGTAACTTAAATGAGAAAACAATTTACATTCATCAAATTCCCAATGTCAGCGATAGCGTTTGGATATACTTTAACGAATGCAAATGCAACAAAAGTATTTTATACTGACTAGGATTGATTTGTAGGGAACTGTTTCCTTTAAATTTAATTTTAAATTTTGTTATACATCTACCGAGACGATAACGCATGCAACACCTTGTTGAGGGATGATGTAAAATCATTTGATCATTTGCATTTGATTGCAATGTATCTTTGCGAAATTTGTAACATAAAACTAAAACCTATGAAGTAAATATACAGCAGGCTTTCGCTCACAACGAATTAAGCTTGTTGCAGCGTGTGACTTTGTAAACCTAAGCTAAACGAACTGCATCGACAATTCATAAAAAAAAATAAATTAATAAATTAATTTAAATTAAATTCAATGAATTAAAATAAGGGTCGTAGGGAAACACGTTTTTTAAGGAACTCGTAAATTGGAAAAAGCGTTATAAAATCCTCTCACGCACAATAACATGATATTTTCTCTCGGGGCTCCAGCCGGGATCTAAATACAACATATTCTTAAACTAGACACGTCTAACTCTCTATAAAAAATGAAGCAATGTTTTTTTTCGATTTTAAAGCTTTTGACAGATTCGCCTGCTCGATCGGGGGACACGTGCCCTGCCCCGTCGCTGCACCCGTACCCGTACGCACCTCGTGCTTTGCTACCGCACCGTCTGCAACTGTCGCGTCCGGCTCGTCGGCACTGTGACTATCCTTAGGAGTACTTCCGTTCACTAAACTTTGGTCGCCGGTTGGTGTGATCGGTTTGCCACCTACGGAAGTGCGGAAAGCAAAAAATCGATTAGCTACACAGACACTAGTGCGCCTACCGTGTGTTCAGGGTTCTTTTTTATTTTGGTTTAAAAAATCCGCACCTTTGATCAGATTGACTATTTCATCCGCTTCCCTCGACAGATCTCCGCCCGGTCTGAATGGATTGTCCCAGCCTGACTCGGTACTGCAAATGGGAAAAAGAAAGGGAGAGAGAGAGAGAGAAACATATAAGTGATAAAAATCGATATTTAGGTGCATGTTGCAGCCGCGCATAGAGGAAACAGAAACAGTGAAGTAAAAACCGGGCCCCATTGGACGGGAAGGAAAAGGAAAACAAAAACAAAAAACAAAAAAAAGGAAGGGAAAAGCTCGCTCCACCTGTTCAGGCGCGCCAGGATGGTCGTGTTCGGTACGTTCTGGAACTGCTGGTGATGGGCGGCATACTGCGCCTGGTACGAGGGGTTCGGATAGCCGCCGGCACTGGCCATTGCCGTTGCCTGGGCGGCACACTCCTTCAGATACTCTTCGCGCGGCACCTCCACCACGTAGTACAGTGCGCCGCCGTGCGACTGAGACGGCGTCGTTGCCGTCGAGTTTACCATTTTGCTCCACACACTTACACGCACACACCGATAAGATTTTTTTTTTGAGAGTATTTTTCCTTTAGCTTTAGCTTTCCGGGTCGGTTACACAACCTGCGATAAGCTCACCCTTCTCTACTGTTGCAGGCAGCGGATGTGCTTTTCACAGCCGTCAAACAAAAGTAACCTGCTGCTGCGGATCGTTACACTTATGCACAATAGCGTACCCTTACACGGTACCGCATTTCGTAAACACAATACCGCACACAGTCGGCAAACGGTTAGAGGCACCGGGCGTCTCCATCGTAATGAAAATCTGTTTTTAAAGCTGTTTAATAATTTAACGAAAAAACGATGCACTGTTTAGTAATTTTTTTTTTTCTCTCTCTCTCTGGAATACATGGATCTCACGCACACGTGCTTATGTGCGTGCAAAGTTTGAAAAGTAAGAAATGCAAACGCAAGCACGCTGCGATGTCAAGATGTCAAGGTCAATGTTATTTTCGGGTCCCATTCTCCACTTTCCGACATCTGTCAAAACACGCTCTCGTTTTATGTTGTTTTTTTTTATTTTGTTTTCTGCGAGACGTTCACCAAATCAACCCGCCCGGTTGGTGGGTGGATTAAAGCGAATTTCTGTTTCTTCTAAGCCCTCCTTCAATCAGAACCGTTTAATGTTTATTTACAATTCGCTTTGCTGAGCACACAGGAAAACAGAACAGTGTAAGGGAGAGAAAGAGGGAGAGAGAGAGAAGAAGGTGAGTCAAGATAAATACAACCGATTGGAAAGCACTATAATTGCACTGGGGGAGTTTGTGTTTTCTTGTTTGCTGTCTAAAACCATCGTGTCATATTTTTAGAGCCACCCGCAGTAGGTCACCAGGGACAGGCAAGTGGCACCAAAACGCGGCAATGACATCGCGCTCACACGCTGGTCGCCTCCCGATGTTGGGGGGGGGGGTGGAGGGGAGGGTTAGTTATTTCAGACGTAATTTTCTAAGCAAACAAAAACATACACACACTTTTCGGCGAGGGGGGGAGAGAGGTGTGGTTGTATGTGTGAGCGAAATCGTTCTAATAAAAAAGGAAAACAAATACATTAGCGCACAGCTCGTTCCCCGGCACGAACCTGTACGAATATCGGTGTCTCGTTTCTCACTCAATTCCGAAATGAATTATTCAAGTAAGTAAGGAAGGGGGAGGCGAGGCGGGGGGGAAGGGGTGGTGAGGTCAGTATGCCCTCACGGTGAACCGAAAAATTCCAACGGCACCAATTTCAACGCATCAGCAGTAAGTGCGTGACGAAGGACGCGCTGAGTGAACAGTTTTTCACATTTTCCTTTTCAAAGTAGCACAATTTGGCTACAAAATTTTAAATCGGTCACGCCCATACACTCACGAACACGAAGTAATACGAGTAGAACGCGTAGTGTGACAGCACTGTCGAGCGTAGTCTAATTGTAGCAAAAAAAAAAACTCGTGCGTCCCCGGTGCATGATTTGATCGTAATCGAACGAATCGGGAACCGGAAATTTGACGTTTACTGTCAAGCTCACCGTTTCCGCTCCAGGGCCGGTACCCTTGCGGACAGGTTGCTTCCCCGTCAACTGTGCTAAAGAGGTGTGCCTGAGTGCGCCGAAAACAGGCATTCATTCACACCGATCGATGGTCTACAGTGCTGAGCATTCAATGTGAAACACCAAGATTTTCGTGAATCAACGTGGTAGAACACATTAGAGACCGACGACACTTCAACTAGAGCATATAAACTGAATTATAGCATAAAAAATAGCACATAAACACATGAATTATAAAATTAATTATAGTATGTATAATTAACTAGGAGGCGGACAGATGCATAATCATTGCCCAAGCACAAGTTCAATGATTCAGTTGGTAGATTTAACATTCCCAAAAATATTACAAATTACGAGCGAAAGGTGGAACGCTCTAGAAACTAAGATTATAAACAGTGCTGAAAACACACTGCCTCCACATCGTGGCAACACCAGATCTGGCTGGTTCGACGAAGCGTGTAGACTAGTGACCGAACGTAAGAACGAAGCATACCGAGCAATGCGGCAAAGGCATAGAACGCGAGCATGCAAAGAGGAATATAAGTGGCTCAGAAGAGTAGAGAAAAAGAGTTCACCGCACGAAGAAAAACTCCTGGGAGGAGGAAAAAATGCGGGAACTCGAACGAACACGGCGTACGGACCCAATAGAAAGTTTTACCAAAAGATAGCAGGGCACCTGAACAACTTCAGACCTACGGTGTCCTGCTGTCGGGAACTCGAACGAAGACCGCGAAGTGGTTTTAGCGCCCGATAAGTAAGTAAGTAAAAAACTTACAATTTTCTCTAATTTCACAACCAGTGAAATTTTATACAATTTCCATTATAAAAAATAAAAATGATGTAAAAATAAGAATTGCTAATAAAAAAATCAATAAAACGATTCAACGGAATCGGAACCTCTGTTGAAGTAACACCCAAGATTAAAGATATTTGGGGTTGTTGATGTACATTGCTCAACAGTACAGTATTATCTAAGAACAATTCGGTAGGATTGAAACAGACTCGACTCGGTTTTGCCAAACAGAATTTGTGTTTTACAAAGAAAAATCGTTTATGTTATTATTGTTGATGGCAGGCAGACACAGAAAAAAGACCTGTGTGAGGATTATTATGGTATTTGCAGAATTATTCATGCAACTGTTGGTAAGTGAATGTATGATCTACCAGAACAATGATCCGAAGCATAAGCCATGGATGACTCAAATGTGGTTGAATTCTAACCACCAATCAGTCGAAGCAACTCCGGCACAGACCTTAATATAATTGTACCAACTCAAAACAAATCTCTAGCACAAGCCAACTGGTTTAATTGGCCCAAAGTATGGCAAGGCAACTAAACAAAGAATTTGAATGTCCAGCACGATGTACAGACTTGTGTCATTTGTTCCCCATTACATGAGAAGAGGATATTTTTCACATTTTGCACTGCATAGTTTTCAGGTCCTGTTTGTAATGCTGGAAAATTTGTTTCACAAAACAGCGTCCGATTTTGCATTCCCAGCACTGTACGTAATGGCCCGAAACGGCAGTCAAATGCGCACTATCATTGTTACTGTTCGTTTGTTTGCTTTTCCTGCCTTGTGGTGGATGTTTCACCTTCCTTTCGGCTGCTAACTGTTTGGTTGGTTGATTGTGATTCGGGTAGGGTGATGTTTGCAGCAATTATTTGCAGTTTGAACCTGCTCGGTTTGATTGCAGTGCTCTAGCTCCATATCCGAGGGTACACACAAACACACATACGCACGTATTTACACAAGCTCATCGAATAGGATCAATTTAACTTCAACCCATCATCTACCCTGTACCCTCGACACGAGAACACAATAAAAGTTTTTAAAGAACGATACAGCGAGCGAGTCGATGCGTGGGGCGGGTGAAGCGGCGGGTGTTAGATTTATTGCCCTATTTTCCAACGCTACCGAGCCCCCCCCCACGCCTGTTGTAGCCCTCTTCTGTGGGACGGAGTTTTTTTTTTCATGCCCGTTTGTCTCCTCTTCGCGATGACCTTTAGAATGGCAAGCGTTACGAGCGTTACTGTGGGTATTTTTTCGCTCAAAATAAAAACACACACACACAAACTCCCGAGGAATGTTGCTCTCTTCAAATTAGATTTTAAATGTGTGCATTCCGATTTATTCTTCTTTTTTTCTGATAGAAACAATCACTACACGCCCACAACTGAGGAGCTTCACTACTAAGACACCGCAGCCGCTCGTGAGTGTTAGCGCTCAACAAACGCCCGACTGTCAAACTGTCGACCACACAGATTTGAGCACTCCAGTCCCTAACTGGACACTATAGACGGAATTTGAGCTTTGTGTTAAGTGGTGGCGAACATTATCAGTTGCACAGCGGCAACACTGTATACCAACCTCTATTACAGACAAACAACAACAACAACAAAACAGGCAAGCGAAAAAGAAAAGAAAAAGGAGTGCTTGTGTGCGCGTGCGCGGCACACACATGCCGGGAAACCTGACATCACCTGTCAGTGGTGACAAATAGGCGAGGAAACGTGAAGGGGAAAAACAGCCTGGCGCGCTATTTTCTTTCCTGCTTTTTTTGTCAACACCACCACTCCCTACGTCCCCTTTCCTCCTCCTCTCTCCCCCACCATCTAAAATTCCCAACAGCAGTGTGGGTCACCATCGGCAGTGGAAGGATGGGAAGAAAAAATCCAGCTAATAAGGGCAAAACTGTCAACAAGCTGTAGAGCCGTAGTTTTTGGGAGGATTCTATTTTGTAGGGTTTCTGTTCGTGCATCTGGTCGAAGACTAACTGCAAGGGCGTACAATCTGTCTGTAACACACACACACACAAACACTCTTCCTGTCCCACTTCTTGGCACACTCTGCTTCACCTTCACTTAATCGTTTGCACGTCCCTAATGGAATATGTCTCTAAAAACTACACTTTTCCATGCACACGGTGGTTGGCCTCCTTCAATGTTGCTAGTAGACGTGACTCTGGAGGTGAAGGTGTTTATTGGCCGTGCCAAAAACTCCCCAATGGATGCAACCCGTGAATCAACAACCGACAACAGTACACCACAGTGTGCGCGCTCAGCGAGAACCGTATCCACCTGGCCACTAGGGCAAGCGTTAGCGAGTGTACGCTCGGACGGAGATGCCACTACCCTACTGGTTGACTGCTGTACGTGCGTCTGCTGCATACGGTACGCGACTGTAGTGCGAAAACTGGCGCGATCCGGTCCTTCCCCGTGCAGCATACACGCGGCGCTTGTTGGCGAGAGAACGAGCGCACCACCAACACGTTCTTGAATTTTCTCACCACCACGGCGCACACCTCTTCGCGCGCGCTTTTCCGGGGGCCAGGCAGGGAAAAGCCCCGTACACACGGAGCCGTTACACCCGTCTCGGGGAGGAGCGTGATGTGGAGGTTTGGTGGTTGAGCCGCGTAACGAACCAGAGTTCCTGTGGGTGACTTCGGTGAGAGGTCGCTCTGGGTGTGTGCGTCTGTCCGATAGCAGTACAGTAACGAACTCACGTCGTAAACGGTCTGCGCGCGCATGCAAAATTTTAGCTTCAAACCATCACTCACCCAACCAACACCAACGCGAGCTGACGCGCTTGGGGTGCCAGAGTGTGTCCTGTGGTTTGTGTTTTATTTTTGTTTTATAGAGGCCTCTATTGAACTCACCTGGAGCAGTTCCAGTTGGATGGACAATAAATAAGTTGCATTGGTCAAATTTGCACAGTAACGCAATGTGTCGAAGATATAGCGTAACGCATGTTACTTTTGAAAAATGCGTGCAAAAAATGCTTTTGATGTATAGTTTCACTCCCCTTTTGGGCGGAGGGAACTCACGCCTGTCGCCACTTTAACTCTCTCTTGCAAAACACACTCACTAACGCATGATGCACCACCACAAGCACACACGCCCAGTGAAAGGAAATGTCAGGACACGGAAAGCGAACTAACACGGTCAAAGTTGTCTTTTCCCTGTTTTTGGAACACTTTGCTTAGAAAAAAAAAACACACCCCTCACCCCCATTATCCCGTTACACCCATAATCCCACTGTACAGAAATTTCTTTTGCGATAATTGTCGCCCACCACAGCGAGTATCGGTGCGTGGGTGGGTGGACGTACAGAAGGTTTCCTTTCTTTTGTTTTCTTTCGTACGTTTAGAACCATTGCCAGAAGGATCGCGTGCCCAAATGCCCTACATTTTCTTTGCGTCTAGTCAAGTCGGGAAAGTGTCGTGACATGGGCGGGGCGGGAGGAGGAAGGGTGGATGGCAGGAGCGGTTGACAAGTATGGCGCGGCGAGGGTAATGGCTTCACGAAGCGGAAGTGGATATCAATTACGTGAAACCGCTGAAAGCAAACAGACTTCATTACCTACTTTCGATTCTAATTCTGTCACAGGGCAAGAGAGCGAAAAACGGAAAATGGTTTACGGGTGTGTTTGTTGTGAGAAAGCGAGCGGGAACGATGCTGGTTGGAACAACGGCACTCAGGCACGTACCGAGCCGTCCGAAAGAATGGGTTTTGCCACTGAAATGCATAACAATACATCCAGCAGTGGTACACATTCTAGACGCCCCAGCCTCACCAAAGCCAAAGCTACAGGTTCCGCCGTGCCGCCCCAGATGACTCATCGACCCCCTGAGCGGCGGCCGAAACCAAAGCATTGTACGAAAATAAATGAATGTAAAAGCAAACAAAAACGCATGCAGCCACCCAGCTAGGCTCTGCTCGCCGCAAAATGACGTGCAAGCGTGAATATTTCGGTCGGCGGGTGTCATAATCCGAGGCGGACTCGGAGCACACCTTAAAAATCAACAATGACGGGGCAATAAACCACTGTGCGGTGCACTGTATCGTGCCGCTTGTAATATGTATGGGAACGTGGGGACAAAAGACGGACACGTAAATGTAAAACTAAAAGTTGAAAAAAAAGATTATTAAAAATGTTTTTTAAACATTCAGATTTTTATTCTTCATGGCATCACAAGTAACTTCAACATGCTTTGGGGAAAAAATAATGACCTAACGTGGGTATAGATGGACAAATTTCATTATCACACTTTACTGTTGAAGCAGAATGTTAGTATAACTAATACACAAATAAATACAAACTCACGAAGGTACTCGCTTCATGACAGCAGTGTTGCCAGGCTCGAAATAACTGGTCGTTTAAAAAAAGTTAAATGATGGACCCTGTTGAAGCGTGTTGACACTTTTCCTTTTTTTTAATTTGACATGTTTTGTGTGTAGATCGATCAATTATTTCCATTCCAAACTGTCGTTTCTTCACAGCACGCATAATGGGACAGCCGGATAAAGAGAAGCCCAGATGAAAAAGTGCTCTAGTGTAGTGAATGAATAATGAGAATGAATAATGAAACAAAGGTAACTTTCCCATCACTCTACTGTATTTCTATTGGAACGGCCAGGCTTTATTTTTTATACTTGTCACATAACTTACTAGTCTAGGCAAAAAGTGATAAATATTGTAATAATTGAATTATTCGTAGAATTATGTTGAAGTTTTTATTATATAAAGCAAAACAAGTTCCATATAGTGCGCTAGTAGCGACCTACAGGGCTGATGGCGAGTTGACGTTTTTGTCCAATCTTTGAACGTGTCATGGTTAGCTCTCCAGTTTCACACTAATTTGTTCTAGTAGATGCAAATTAGTTTAATGTGATAAAATTTTTCTTTTGACACTTTTACAGGACTTGCTAAGTGTTTTTATAATTAAAAAAAACTCTAAACCTAACAACCATGCCCATGTTACTCCATGCTCCCATACAGCACGGAATAGGGTCAGGATAAGCAAATATTTGGAAGGGAGCAGCTTACACAACGGGCCACATGAATGATGCAAGTGGAAGTAAAGTTGAGTAAAGCTAGACTTCAGGGTGAGTAAGAATATCCTTGGGCTGTGTAGGTTGTTTTCACGAAGCTGTTTAGAGCAGCCGAACGGGGAGACTCCACCAAATTTGGATGGTTCATGCTGATAAGTACATTTGCCGTGGGAAGCGTCGTACTCGTGGATGCCTTTATCGAAGATTAAGTCATCTTGAAACATCGAAACGTTAGCCATGACTTTTCTAAAACATGGTAGACCTTATTCTAGATAAGCCGATAAGAAGCCCTCTGGACGAGAGATTGCGATAAAGCCCAGAAATGCTTGCACGCTACGTTATCAGGTACACATTTCGAGCCCAAATATATGTCCCACCGGTCGAAATGGTCCTAACATACAAGCAAAAATCAGCTGCATGATCAGTCTACCTAGTACCTTGCGCACCTTTGAACGAGGAGAAACAGTTTCAGGATGCTTATATACGTGTTTTTAGTGACTCTGTTGGTGGTATTAGTAGTGCGGGAACTACGGGAACGCAAGCGGCTGCGACACATTGCCTCCCACTTTCAAGGTCCCAAGCCGCACTGGCTGCTCGGATATTTGCCCCTCTTCCCGGCCAACGATATACCGGGCATCTTCGAGACGTTGGTAAAGCTACACGAACGCTACGGGCAGGATCTGTTCAACTGGGGCCTGTTCAACGATCATCTAATCGTGGTGAGCAGTGCGGCCAACGTCGAGAAGGTCGTGATGGCAAAGAAGACGGAAAAGTCACAGATCTACGAGTTTATCGAGCCATGGCTGGGGCAGGGGCTGCTCATATCGAGCGGCGAGAAGTGGTTCCATCGGCGGAAAATCATCACACCCACGTTCCACTTTAAGATCCTGGAAAGCTTTGTGACTGTGTTCAGCCAGGAGGCCGACCTGTTGGTGGACAAGTTGGGCCAGTTTGCCGACACTGGGTACGAGTTTGACATCTACGAGCCGATCTCGCTGTATGCACTCGACAGTATCTGCACGACGTCTATGGGCGTTGAGATTGATGCGCAGCGTCATCCGGAAAACCAGTACGTGCTGGACGTGAAGCGGATGAGTGAGCTGGTGCTGCTGCGCATCTTTCACGTACTGTCAGCCTTTCCGCGCATCTTCTGGTACACGATGCCGAACGCTTGGGAGCAGCGGAAGCTGATACGACGGCTGCATGCGTTTACCGATTCCGTAATTCAAGAGCGCCGGCAGCAGTTGTTGGACGCAGTGGAGCAGGAAGGTGCGGATGTGCAGGCGAGTCAAACCGATGACGTGTACGGTGCGAAGCAGCGCTGCAGCTTCCTGGACCTGTTGCTGAACGTCACGGTCGGTGGCAAGCCTCTGTCTGATGCGGATATCCGGGAGGAGGTCGATACCTTCATGTTCGAGGGTCATGACACGACGACGTCCGGCATTGCCTTCACCTTCTATCAACTTGCCAAGCATCCTCAAATACAG
>KB671565.1:757988-774851 GCA_000349105.1 Anopheles epiroticus | reverse complement strand
ACCTACAACACGCTCCAGAACTTCCCCTACCTGGACATGGTGGTGAAGGAGTCGCTCCGACTTCTTCCACCCGTTTCGTTCATCGGACGCCGGCTGGTAGAGGACATTGAGATGAACGGTGTCACCATACCAGCTGGTACAGACTTTACCATCCCTATCTACGTCATCCACCGCAATCCGGCCGTCTTCCCCGATCCGGAACGTTTCGATCCAGAGCGGTTCTCTGACGCTAACCCGCACCCTCCAGGACCGTACGACTACATTCCGTTCAGCATCGGCTCGCGGAACTGTATCGGGCAGCGGTATGCGCTACTGGAGATGAAGGTTGCGATCATAAAGATGTTGTCCCATTACCGCATCTTGGCCGGTGAAAAGATGACTCTGGTACGGTTTAAGACGGATCTGGTCTTGCGGCCGGATAAGGGCATTCCGATCAAACTTGTGCGAAGAAATTTTGACTGATGTGAATAAAGTGACAAGCTACCGAAGTTCTTCGCTGTTTTACTTCTATTTCGCTAAATTGCGGTGTACCCAGTTGTTATCAGTATCGTTATCTCAATGTGTAAACACTCGACACGGACAACAATACCGTTAGTCACACCGGGCAGCACGGATCCAAAGGTGCCTCGACGTAGCCTCAACATCTGCTAAAATTCCTAATCAACTACGAGCACTCAAGTCCAAGCCACAGCGCCCGTAGATTGTCGGACACTTGCTGCCCAACGTGTACGTTCTGTGCCAAAAACCAAAAAAAAAACAAAAAAGGAAACCCCTCTTAAAGCGCACTGGAGCCAGAATAAAGATAAGAATAGACACTTTTCATAGATTAATCTGACCGCCTTAGTGCTGAACACTTTAGTGCTGAATGCAGCTCATTCAGATTTGCAGCAGAAGGTACAAACGTTTGCAGTATGGGTTCATACGTAAACCAGAACTGCAGCGGAACGGTCAGGCAATCAAAGTGAGAGTAAAATAGCAAACGCAGAGTATCAACATGTCGGTTGTGTTATTTCTGCTGGTCATGCTGATTGTGTACGGACTGGCGCAGGTCTATCGCAAACGGCGACAGCTGCACGCTATTGCGGCCCACTTCGACGGTGCCAAGCCGCACTGGTTGCTGGGCAATGTGATGGAGTATCCTGCCAACGATATACCGGGCATCTTCGAGACGATGGTGGTGCTGCACAAACGGTATGGTAAGGATCTGTTCAACTGGGGCCTGCTCAACGATCACATGATTACCGTCAGCAGTGCGGCCAACGTCGAGAAGGTGGTGATGGCGAAGCGAAATGAAAAGTCCTCCGTGTACGAGTTCATCGAACTGTGGCTGGGGCAGGGTTTGCTCATATCCAAGGGTGAGAAGTGGTTTCATCGGCGGAAAATCATCACACCCACGTTCCACTTTAAGATCCTGGAAAGCTTTGTGACGGTGTTCAACCAGGAGGCTGAGATATTGATCGAGAAGCTGGGGCAGTATGCCGGCACCGGTCGTGAGTTTGACATCTACGAGCCGATCTCGCTATACGCGCTGGACAGTATCTGCACGACGTCTATGGGCGTTGAGATTAACGCACAGCGTCATCCAGAAAACCAGTACGTGTGCGATGTGAAGCGGATGAGTGAGCTGATACTACTCCGCATTTTTCATGTGCTATCTTCGTTTCCGCGCACCTACTGGTACACGATGCCACACGCTTGGGAGCAGCGGAAGCTGATACGACGACTGCATGCGTTTACCGACACCGTGATTCAAGCGCGCAGGCAGCAGTTGTTGGAAAAGGGAAAGGATGATGCGATAAAAGACAGCCAGGTAGAGCCCGAAGATGAGTACACAAAGCGCCGGGACACGTTTCTGGATTTGCTGCTCAACGTGAGAGTTGATGGCAATTCGCTCAGTAATTTGGATATTCGGGAGGAGGTCGATACCTTCATGTTCGAGGGACATGACACGACGACGTCCGGCATTGCCTTCACCTTCTATCAACTTGCCAAGCATCCTCAAATACAGGAGAAGCTCTACCAGGAGATCCAAGACGTTCTTGGTACTGACTTTCGGCACGTTCCGCTCACCTACAACACGCTCCAGAACTTCCCCTACCTGGACATGGTGGTGAAGGAGTCGCTCCGACTTCTTCCACCCGTTTCGTTCATCGGACGCCGGCTAGCGGATGACATCGAGATGAACGGTGTAATCATTCCCGCCGGTACAGACTTTACCATCCCTATCTACGTCATCCACCGCAATCCGGCCGTCTTCCCCGACCCGGAACGCTTCGATCCGGAGCGGTTCTCGGACGAGAACACGTTACGTCGCGGCCCGTACGACTACATCCCGTTCAGCATTGGCTCGCGAAACTGTATCGGGCAGCGGTATGCGCTGCTGGAGATGAAGGTAGCTATCGTACGTATGGTATCGTTCTATCGAATCCTTCCCGGCGATACTATGCACGAGATACGTCTGAAAACGGATCTGGTGCTGCGGCCCGACAAAACGATACCGATAAAGCTGGTCGCACGCCCGTGAATGGGTGGCGCAGCACGGAACAAACTGAATAAATAAAAGCATTGCACAGACGAGGTGGTTAACCTGAATTGCTCCTATTGCTTTACTGATGAAGGAGAAGGGTGGCTGTCGTTTTTTTTTGTCTAGCGCTAGAATGAATATCCAATGAAGTTTGCACAGGAAGAACATGACAGCAGCGTAAAAATGTGAAGGAAGAAAAATGTGAAGGAAGTGATTACCTGGAATGACCCTCTTTGTAATCGGTTAAGTACACATAGGCTTTTCCGTAAAACTCTCTTCCAGTACCCTCTTCTTGACACGTTTCGTAGGTATCACTGTTCGAGGTATTGGGTGGATAAATAACTTCATGCGGTTTCAGTGTCTGGCAACACTGTCCTTTTGCTAGAGTGTAATTAACACAGTTTTCATGGGCTCTTAGAATTGCATCATTTGTACCAAATAAAGTGTTTTCATTGTCTGTCTGTCTGTAAAGTGATTAAAGTGACTTTGCTCAGAATGATACAATCGTCACTTGACTTCAAAATGGATGCTTGCCTGCACTTCGGTCCTTCTCAGGGGAAAGGAGGGAGTCATGGGATGGTTTCATTGATTTTAGAGCTATGTAGCAAATTAGGTATCTATAAACTATGCACAGTATTTACGTGAAAGTTTACGGCGACTGGGTTTTGACTTAAATAACGTGCCAGGAGCGGATAAAGCGGATAAAGAACTGACGGCAGCTAGTCAATGAAGATCCATCTCAAACGCAAGACGAGACATTCTCTGATTTGTAAGTCTGTTGTCCCGTCCTAAAATAATGACGTTAGCTCTACTGCTATGCATATAATTTGCCAATGATACACTTTTTCTGCTCTAGTGACATCACACTTCAACATTTTCTTCAACACCGATTGGTGCCAGGGATAATCAACTACAACATTCAACGAATTGTTTATGCCTCTTGGTTTCTCATCACAGCATTATTATTCTATAAATAGCGCTATTCTATCTTGATTATCATTTTTTGTGATCAGGAAGTTACCGAATCTCTATTTGTTAAAATATAAACTACGGTATCAAGTCCAATCAAGTAAAGAATTGTGGGATCCCGTTTTATCTAACACGTTTTGAGTTGTCCACACATTTTCAGTTGTCCTAATAAAGCATCCATTTTCGAGAGAAAAAAACCCACAAACTTATTTGTAATCCTCATCGTAGAATATGGTGCACAGAATTCCAGCAAAAATTGCACCGTATACTAAAATTGATGAGTACAGCAGATAAAAAGAAAGATGACGTGATACATCTTTAGTAATTCTCATCTTCCCCTTCCCCTTCCCATTCTGTGCCTGCTCACATGCTAGACCCATTGACACTACGTCTGGATAGGAGTAATAGGAGGCGATTCATTGCAACGAGTATAGTAGGGTGGTGAATAGGCAAAAGGATCATACAAAACATACTGTCAACTTCTGCTTCTCTCACTTACCTCATCTGTCGGTTAAAGGCCGTTGGCGGCACGTTGGTACCTCCGTAGACTGCCGCCATGTTGGGATCCCGGACGTCCGGATGAAAGAGCGCGTGCGGTTGTTGATGGCTGGACAGCGAGTCGTACTGCTGGTTGAGCGCTGCCGAGGTGATGTAGGTGTCTAGCGGTGAGTTGTTGTTATCATAGCCGCCGCTGCCACCACCACCACTGCCACCGCCGTTGCCGAAATGGATCAAGCTTTGCCCACCGTACAGGTGCAGCGACTCCGGCGGACTGATTGATTGCGGTTTGCTGCTCTGGAAGAACGACACACGCACCTTCGAGCGCTCTACTCTGTTTTTTGGCGAGGGAGAGGAAAAGTAAAGACAGAAAGGGAAAGAAAGCTTAGCTAACGGGCAAAGTTGTCGAAGCGGGCTGGCTACATCTACGGGTCGATAATTTGGCTTTTAAATGTTGTATTGACAACGCGCGAGAGCGTCCCAACGGGCGAAGTACGCTAAATATAGCTGGAATCTATCGAAGGCCACTCGTGGGGCAGGCTTATCGGAGTTAGCATTATCATCTGCTCACTCCAACCAGTCGGTTTAATCTAGCGTCTGGAAAGTTTCCTTGGGCACACCATCCGTCCAAGTGTGCTCTTTAAATTCTTCCCACCCACTTAGCACACTCTCCTCCACTGTCAGCGTCAGGTGCGTACAGGCGGTAGTAGCCGCAAGGCGTTAAAAGCTGCACACGCCTAGATGACGCTCTCGACTCCTGCCCGACTGCGACGTTTCCATTTCTTCACACAGAGCACCCCACTGTCAAGGTGCGTTGAGTCGGTGCTGTCCTTGACACCACTTGAGCGCACCGCAGTCACCGCGCCGTACCTCACCTGGACTCACATTGCCGGCTCCATCCGAGCATGCAAATACTCTAATCCTCTGCCTCTGAGTGCCACTCCCAGCCTGCTCACTGCGTGCAACAGATAGCTGTGGGAGCTTTCGGACAGGGCAGGCGAACGTCTTGATCAAACTGCTTCGATCCAACACTGGTAACTGGCGCAACTTTGCAGCAGCAAAACCTGTTACGTTACCAACACGAGTGCCGATTCAACCAAGCTCGCTCGCATTAACCGATTCGGCAACGAATGTAGCACCAAACAAAAAAAAATAAACCAAGTAGACCGAAATGTTGGAGCGAGCGATGTTTTGCCAAAACTGGGATTTTAAATATTCAAGTCGAAACACTGCACACAGCACGGAGAAGGGAGCTTACGTGGAGAAGTGCCTCCTAAGGTCTGACACCACGCACTATCTCGGAGCACCGGCGGGTAAGTAATGTACGAGCTGACCCTGCCGGCACGAACGGAACCAAATCGGGGTCCCTCTTATGGAAAACGAAAAAAAAGAAATAAAATAACCTTCCCATACGGCACGAAGTACGCACCACCACGCAGCAGACGAACCGTTTCTGATGTGCCGAAGGAAGATGATACAATCGCTGGTGTGACTTGGGCGGCCATGCATACGCGCTTGCGATTGGAGTGAAGAGGCATGGGTGGGAATACAGAATCCACTAACTAACCCGGTTGACCCCGGTGGTCAACTGTTGCCATCGGGTTGATGTCATCGCTAATGGTTCCCATCTGATAGGCAAAGAACGAATGAGAGAGTGTCTGAGAATTCCCCAGCATTGCGATTGTGAAGTTTGAGTGACAGTGAGAGAGAGGGAGAGAGAGAGAAAGAGAGAGAAATTGAGAGGTGAGACAATCGGGAGCACTATCACACAGCGGCAAAACAGTGGTCTCGTGTGTCGCCCGCTAGGGAATGCCAAACTTTTGCCCGGAGCGTTGACAGGCCAACAATTCCGTGGGATAATTTGAATTCCCGTTCCGCAATAAAATCGATACAATATTCCGAAGCCACCGTCCCCGACGCATCACCGTTTGGTCCGATGCGTACTACCCCGCTCGTTGACCCGCGGTTGATTCGTCAAGTAGTCGCTTCTCGGCAGAGCGAGCGGGGAGGGATCTCCAAAGTGAGATCAACGGCATGGAATTTGATTGCGTCACCTTGCCACCGGCCAGTCCCCGAGGGGCGGACACACGTTCCCGGCACCCGGGCGTTGGTGACATTTATTTTGATTGCACGAAATCTGTTCTCGGTACCGGTTGCAGCACGCAGCACGAGGCGAATTTACCGGGATGAAGTTTAAAAACAGAAAACTTTGTAACACAGCTCAGAAGAAGAATCCCAAAAATATCTAACTCGAAGGGTTAGAAAAACTGTTTCAAAAACCGCTAGTTTTCTTTTCCTCGATTAGATACTCGTCGGACATCTATAGTTGAAGGAATATTGTTGTCTACAATTTGCATTACCTGACTCAAACGGTGACTAGATTTTATCAAACAGCTTTCTATCAGATCAATGCTGCTAGGAAGAGAGATTTTAGAGGAAACGCGAATTTCCTTGTAAATGAAAATTAAATAAAAATTTCAGCAATCTCGTCGGCTATAAAATATTGAACAAATATAAACAACACTGTAGAACTAGCGCCTACTTTGAAAAAGCACACAGTAATATTTTAGGTGAACGAAACAAAACTGTTACGAATTTTCAATGTCGAGATTTGTCTTGGGTTAATGTTAAGATTTGTTAACTTTTTGTTTTTTTCTAATTTGCTTATCTAAATCCCTGAAAAATATTATGACAGAATTTACACCTATGTAACTTTTTTTTTATTTTAATTAATTGGAGTTACTTCAGGTGGCTTGAAAACAGATATTTATTGAACAATTTTCACCATTGGTGTTGTTTTGGTTTTTATACAATTTGATGGAAAATCTAGTCGTCTAGTCAACGTTGACTAGATGTCGTTCATATTTAACGTGACGTCGTCATATTTATTTTACATAAAAGTCTATCAATCTGCGAAGGACAAAAAGTATGAATTTTGTTTCAGTGTGAGAATTTTTTGCACGGAGCGGATTGCTTCAAAATGCCATAGTTGATGGACATCTTGGCTCTTTAATTTATTTTACTCATGGTTATATTTCATCACTGGCTTGTCCGATGATCTTGAAATTTACGAGTCAATTTCCTAATAGTTTTGTAAAAAATGCCCATTCAGCCCCCGGGCCCCGGGAGAAATCTAGCTTAAAGTTACAACATAGTTTAGGAGTTATACCTGCATCAACGTATTGTGCGTATGTATAAATCGTTAAATTGTGTAACATGTGTTTATAGTTTATTAAAAAGTTTTATAAAACATTGTGAAGTATTTAATTTTAAGAGTGCTTCCAAAATTCTCGACATACATTTACATTGACATTAAAAAAACCAAGAATTCTTATCCAGAAATTGGTACGAGCTACACATTCCAGTGCACCAGCATTTGGAGTTTGAAGGTTTCAGATAAAGTTTCTGTGAAAGTTTTAAAGCTACCGGCAACCTGTGGCAGAACGACAATATCAAAAACCCCAAACCCGAAAATCAACGTCGGATAAGTTGGTGAGATGACCTCGCAATGACAGCTACGCAAACGTGCAGCCATAAAAATACGAGGCACCCACACAAACAACTGCAAGCAACAGATGTACACGGTGGAGATTGCAACAGGACAAAAACTGCCCAAACAGCAACTGTACAGGGATCGCGTATCCCGTTGCAAAATGGTGTTGAGCGTAAGCGGAATTATCGAACGTAATATTTTGCTTGCTGTTTTGCTGTTGATGATTTTTCGCTCCTTCTCGCTCGTGGATCGAAGATTACGCTCCCTTTCTTCTGGATACGCTCCATTAGGCTGCGATCTCCAGACGGAATTAAGACCGAATCGATATCTTAATGTACAGCAGGCCCACCCTCCACCGCGTTCACAAAGTTTTCGGCGTGTTTCGTTTCGCAAAAGCAGTAAAAACTTATCGATGGTTTATGAGGTTGCCTGCCTCTGCCTGTCAGGACGGCTGCTCTCCCACTCCGAAGCACCGCGCTCACCGTTTGTTAAGGTCAGGCAAATTACGTCATCCCACCATCGGCAGAGCGCAGGCAGCATGTGCGAGGTGCAAGCGGAGTCTTTTTTAACTTGCCGCGTTCGGTTCCACCGACCTCTCCTGACTGGCTGGCTGGAGTGAAAGTATTGGCTACAACACTAACCGTACCGTACCGGGACGTTTGGTGCGTTCCTTCATGGACTGAGTCTCTTTGAAATGGTGTACATTATTTATCTGGCAACGTGTTTGGTTTGGATGCGATTCTGAAGCAACGCTTCAAAAAGAAGCTTCACCACTTTAAGGGAACACAAATCAAAATTTATATTTCTGTTCAAATCGCTCGCAAATAAATCACGCTGTAGTGCGCACTAGCCTTGAATAATTTTTTTTCCTACAAATACACCGATCGCCTGCCGCATTAATCACCCGCAACTGGTATGGATCAAGCAATTGGTGAAAACAGCTAAAAACACTGTTGACAGTTCAAGTGTCTTTTTTATCTGCATATTCTTAATTTCTGCAATAAAATCGCTTCATTTGAGTTTTTTTGTTTATTTTGAGCAATGAATAAATGGCTAAGCATCATATGCTTGCTTGCGTTAAGTTCTGAACATTTTCTGGGTTAAATTGTATCTGACAGACATATTGGATCCGTGAAAATTAAAATTCCACTAAGCTGGGTTCACAAATCACATTCTTTCAATAGTGAAAGCAGCAACAATTTCCAACAACCAATTTTTAGAAAAATTGAAATAGATTAACAATCTAATGTTACGTAAAGTGACTAACAGAAAACAAGATCCAAATCCTTGGGGGGAAGTTACTATGCAAGTCTGGATGCAAACAAGCTCAAACATATCATTACTGGTATTTAGATGGATTGGCACAGTATAAAATATAAATCTTGCAAGAAGTGTATAAACAATTGCAAACAGCTGATAGAAAAATTAATAGATATCGAAAGCATAATCCAATATTATACTGACGGCAAGGATATGGTTAAAAGATAAAAATACAAATAAATAACCTAGAGCAACATGAATTGCTCCAAAACATTGATTAAATGCAATAAACTATCTTTTTTTCAAAACAAGCGTATTACTGATTTTTTTTTTTACATCGAGAATGGCGTAAGACAGAGATTTGCTGTATACCACACCAATTGTTCAAACAAATATTCCCCTTTCAACCATGCAAAAATATACCACACGTAAAGCATCCCCAACTGGAACCTTTCACACGTAACACGGGTTGGGCACAAATCACTACTTTTTGAAAGCCAATTAAAAAGCCCACTCAATCTAACGAACGAAAGTCATTGCTCCCCCCGAGATTACCGGCTAGTGTCAGGCGTAGACTTTTTGGCGACAAACCCTGCGTGACCCACTAACACAATGTACGGGCTGGGGAGAGCCTGCTTGCTGACACAGTAATGGCGTCCGTGCAGGCAGCGCAGCAATGGCGACGACACGCACATGTGTCCCATTCCGCAGTGTTTAATTCGATTACGCTAACGATGCCGGAATGTATCATCGGTGCCAAGCCGCGGAACGTCGTAAATCGATGTCGCTTACTAACGCTTTCAAGGTTCCGGCAAAACTGCTGGAGCTGCTCGCGAAAGGTGCTTTATTTGTTTGTTTTTTTTTTTTTCAGTGCAAAACTGCCATAGAAGGTTGGTGCCATTCGTTTGCAAACAACATTTTTCTGAACGAGCTGAACGCGAACGTAATCAATTTAAAGTCGACAACAACATTGTTTCACAAAATGGTCGTCTATCCAGCTGCCTCTCGCTCATCCGCCTCGCTCCCCGCGTAAAGCCAACTAATTTGGACAATTTATTTGTTTGTGTTTACGGTCAGACTGTTGCCTGAGGACGGGGTAGAGACCATAACCTAGCCGCTAGGAAACGTTCAATAAATGAAACAAGTAAGTAGCGAAACCGTTACCCCTCCCGCCACACATTCGGCTTCGCTCTGCTCAGTATGGCAGTTGTCATTAATGTGGCAAACATGTCCCGTCAATAGTTTGCGCATTATGTCAACAGAGGCTGGAGTGGTGACAACGCTGTCCATTTTTGTTTCTCACTTGATGATACTTGGTATGCACTGCTAGAAATAAAATTATCGTCGTGACGGAGGGGGTTCAACTAACTGTAGGCCTACTTCAAACAAGGCAAGTAGTGCCAGTTTTTGGTTCCTAGCATGGTTTTGGTCACATTAGGGAAATCGTCACCATACCAGGCATATCAACGAAAATGTTTTTGAAGAAGCCTAAAGTTGCTGAACACAAAAAAAAAACACACAAATTCCTTTGCCATACATTGTTTGGATACATTATTCCCGCTAAACCTTGTAGAACAAATCATACCCAGAAGTGTTTAAGCTCTGAGTCCAGTGAGACTAC
This sequence comes from Anopheles epiroticus, assembly GCA_000349105.1. Lineage (NCBI taxonomy): Eukaryota > Metazoa > Arthropoda > Insecta > Diptera > Culicidae > Anopheles > Anopheles epiroticus. Next base: position 764,486 of record KB671565.1, on the reverse strand, counting down.
AATTTATTTCTACAAGGAAAAATTGTTTGTTTTTCACGTCCGTGTGTGTTTGCGCTGGAAATCGCAACTATTGCTAGCTGATCTCAACCGGATTGCCACGGGATAAAATACGTGTAACTATGCGAGTGAGAGAGCGAGAACGATAAAGAGAGAGAGAGAGAGAGAGAGAGAGAGCGAGAGAGTTGTGTTCAGCTTTACGGTTCGCATCTATGTGTGGTATGATCTCATCGGAAACGATGAACTTCTTCCCCCAGTAAACCATTCACTCAGCGAGCCCCGTGCCCGAGAGGCAAGTACCTTCCACCCACCGGTCAGCGCTCCCCCCCCCCCCTTCCTCACTAATCCATGTATAGAGCTTCCCCCGTGGGTGCGGAAAGAGAGAATCGAAAAGCTGTGAAAAACATACCGCAACAAAGCCACCCAAAGCCTGTCAGAAACGGAAGCTGACGTCAAAATGGTACACCCCACCCCCGTCCCACACCGTTGACCACCCCTTGTCCCACCATCCCTGGTCTGTCTTCCGTTATGGCTTCTCCACCTTCCCCAATCCGTGCGCACCCATATTTATTCCCTATCAACTTCCTCTCGATTACGTAATGACAACAATCGCGCGCCATAGCAACCCGAAAACAACAACTGTGCCAAGCGAGTGAGTGGGACCATGCACCGCGAGTGGCTGTGCTGGTAAGGGGAGGGGGGGAAGAATTTGGAGAGTTTACGATCTGTCTGGAGAGCCGAAAAAAACCCTTCCAATATTGCTTCACGCAGTATTGCTGGTGTGCGTTGATTTGAGGCAACCCAGCGGACACGCGTGACTTCGGCCCAATAATCACCCAAATTCGCCCGATAACGCACCAATCAGCGTCGAATTAAAGTACGCATTTAGTTAATGCCGCTCGCGATCAAAACATATTGAAAGTGGAAATATTTTTAAACATAGGGAGCAAGAGGTCTCCAACGGCGGTTATGTGCCCGGCCCGTCAAATGCATCAAAAAGCGTCTCTGGATAACTCATCAAAGCAATTCCCCCATTTGACTTAAATCTGCTTCGGTGCCCCCTCCGCCCGTAACGTAACGGCCACGGCGTTAATGGGAATTGCAGCATCAGAAGAACGAGTGTCTTAATTAATTTATCGTTTAATGCCAAACCTCCTCCATTAGCCCGGATAGCGTCAATAGCGAAACCCCCCGGCAAGCTAGCGATACTCTATCGCTCAGAATTACTACCACCCCCCTGCTGGGTTAATCTGGACGACCCCAAAAGGCACCGTTTCGGGTAAAAGCTGCTGACTGTTGCAAAACGGCAATTTGATCTGGCCCAAACAGTGCGCGCGTCTGATGATATGCAATTTGGAGTGTGCTGGTCTGGGCCAGCTTCTTTTTTTGTTATGGCACTGGGCGCAGTTCTATTTATAAGTATCTGCGTCAATTTTGCTCCGCATTTCACTTCGTTTTTATGTTTTGTTTTGTTTTGCTCTTTTACTTTCTTTGATATGGTTTATTTTGCCAAAAAAACACAACACAGAATAGCGGTAAGGTGAGATCAGAGATGGAGTGCCGTCTCATCTTACCCTGTAACACTGTGTGGTTTTTTGCTTCGGGAAGTTAAACTAGAGATGGGAACAGCCGCTCGTTAGCATGATTTAACTCAGAGTTAAATGTTTGACTCACTGGTCAAGAGTTTTAAAAGCTATAAATTGAGCGAGCTCTCCGAGAGTGAAATCTCCCGTGCCGAGTAACAACTCGCTCATCGTGATGTAACTCATCTGATAACTTCTGGAGTTATCTCACTCTCAGTTAAGGCACGAAGAGTTCTCGTTCTCATTCTTAGTGAGAGTGACTCTCGGAGGGTAATTAAACTCACGAGTGAGCTAACACTGGGAGAGTAATTAAACTCACGAGTGAGTAAACTCTTGGAAAGCTATTAAGCTTACAAGCGAGTTGAGTCACGGTGAGTGAGTTGTTTTTCGACATGGAGAGGTAATTCACCGCAAATATTTAACTCACTCACTCATTCGGAGCCGTAATGCACATCACTAGTTTAAACAGGGCGGATAGACACTTAGGATCTTCGTCATAGAGCTAGAGACACAACATCCTTTTTTTCGGTGTATTCTTTTCTCCATTTTTATTTTTTTATAGCGAGTGTGCCATCTTTGCCATGAACGAGAGGTGAAAGTGCTTTGTGGTGTGTGTGTACGTGTGATGGGGATGATGGGGCGTATGTTTTCTTTCACTATCGCCAGCACCGAGGAAGGAGGGTGAGGAGCAAAACCTCCATACTCCGTGCTCCATCGAACGGGTGAGTGGGGGGGGGCTCGATCTTGGTCGCGGTCGCTTCGAACGAACGGTCACGCTCAGAGGCGCTTAATTAGCGATGTGTGACAGGGGTGTTTGAGGTTAGTGGATGACTGCTGGGTGCTGTCGGTTGCTTGCGCGCGCGTACGCCAAGATTACAGCGTACACATTATTGATGGCATTATCAGGTGGTTTTACATTGTGCCACTACCGCTGGGGTGGGGGTTCGGTAAACTTTGTGTTTTCCCTCTCTTTCCCCTTCGAAGAGGCGCTTTTGCCTGTACTTTGCCGTGGTCTTGAACGTGGCCCAGCCCTTTGCCTAGCAGTACGCTGAGCTAACATGTGGCGAGCTAGCGTCCTACATGCAAGATACCTTTTGTAACTCAGCCGTGTCTATGAGACAGCGACGGAACGGTACCAAGCGAAAACGTGACCACTCCCAACAGGATGTATGATTTATCGTACCGCCCCGTGTTGATGGTCCGAGATAACTCCATATTGTATACATCAGCTATCTTCCTGTAGCTGATAGCTGCTAGCTTGCTTCGTTTATAGGGAGCTAACTAGCGGCTAAACAAACGCCGATGACGCATCGTGTTTGCAACAATACAAGGGCCAATTATTCGACTCGAGTGGTGAGAGAAAATGTGTCAAAATTGCTGACTTTTCAATTCATTCCGTGTTCGACAGACTCAAGTAAACCATCGTGTGGCATCTATAACACAATATTATTTTTTTACTATCGGCATTTCCTCAAACGGATATCGAGTGAGTTGGAACGCTACTTTTCCCAATTTTATAGGCAAATAAAAACAATAAAATGCAGCAAAATGCATGCGACAGTTTAAATTAAGAACTCAGCTTAGAAAAGGAGTATAAAAAGTATAATGAAAGTTGGATAATTGGAAATAAATAATTGAACAAGAGTAAACAAAAGCACAAGAGTCGCGTTGGTTTGGCAATTAATTTCATTGACAGATCAAGACATAAATATAACGAATTTAACAATTTTCAACATTACGAATTTTGTTCTTCATCCGTCTTGAGTGGATTTGTTAGAGAGTTTACCGTCTGGCTTAGCTAGTTGGCACCAGAGAATGTTTTACCCACATCGGGCCCGTTGCTAGCGCGCTGGACCCAGTGGTGCCATACAGACCTCTGTGATCCGCACGCTCTTATGCATGCATCGCCAGCTAATCTGGCCTCTTGAAGCGTTCGGTGAAATTGCCGCCGCACCGAAACTGCGCAGTTTGAAAGCGCACGTTGGCCAACGATCAAGCGTGCGAGCCGGACGCGCGAGCGCGCGCGGGAAAATCGAACACATTTTCCAACCGACCCAGGCTCGCCAAAACAGTCGTTCATAAAACAAACAAAGCGATTTTCTTCAAAGTTATGCCTGCCCATATGCAAACCCCTAATGTGTGGATGGGGGGGGGGGGGGGGGGGATAGAGCGAGAGAGAGATGAGGACACAAGGGACGCGCGCGCGTACAATCCAGGGGGAAACGGGTATTGCGCAGTTGGACGAATAAAATGCGCCATTTCTACTATAATTCCACACCGTGCATCGTCATGGTGTGTGTGTCTCTCTTTGCATGTGTGTGTGTCTATGAGAGGAGCGGAGGGGGGAGGGCTAGGCTTTTTGAAATCCTGGTGGAAGGAAATTTTCATTAGACGCACGTGCCGTTCCCCGTCGCTCGTTTCGCCGGGTGCATTCAGTTAATACTAACCACCTCCCAAAACCACCCCCTCCCCCCACGCCCACCCATAGCGGCGTGCGCGGCCCGCTTAACATTTCTGGCCCGCCAAGCGATGGGATCGTTTGGATGGAAAGATTTTAAAAATAGGTTTAATCTCAACCGTTTACCGTTCTCCGTGCGTCCCGCCCGTTTCTGGCCTGCTCGCTGCCACAATCACACGCCGTCCCGCATTGCTCGTCTTCTCAGCCGCATGGTTTTCAAAGGTGGAATCCTTTCAGCACCCCCAATCGGGATGGAACACGTGTGCGAGAGGGATGGAATACAAATATTCCACCCAACGATAGAAGAAAAAAAAATGCATCCACTTGTTGTAGGTAAGCTCAAGTTTGATGTGGACTAGTTCACTAGAAATGCACTAGTTCACTAATGCTTACTAATTCTTATAAAGAACTCTGTTGCATTTAAATGTCCCGATTTTCCAGATTTTCAAAACAAATATTCCACAGGAAGTAAACAATGTGGTTTGGCCGTTCTACGCGACAACCCAAAAGCAAAATGGAGAAACCTACAGGAATTCTTCAAACTGTAACCCATAACGTTCTTAACGAGAAAAATATTTGTATTCCTGGTAGAAGATTTTTTTTTACAAGCCAAAGTTTAATAAAAAGCAATGTTAAGAATCGTTGGATGTATCGCTGCATACAGCAACGAGAAATATTGTATTATTCTTCGTGGCGAGAGTGTGCGCCAGGCAGACCAGCAACTCTTGAACAATAGCAGCAGTATTTGGAAATTCTGCGACTTGGAGCACCCATAACAGGAATTTTAACATCGTCCGGTCTGGGTAGATGGCATACGACACTACCACTCCACCAGCCGGTCTTTTCCCTAATTTTAACAACAATTCTATTCCGGGAGTAGAAATAATGGTTAGGAATTGAAAGTATAAAACGTTAAGCACATCTTCTGCTTAATTAAAGGACATGGTCTTAACAACTACGCTGTTGCACTAGGTAGGAGCCACTTGCCAGGAGTTACTAAACCAGAGGAAGGTACTGTGGGAATGCCTGTTAAAAGAAGGTTCTAAAAACATAACACAAAAAATTAATAAATAACAAATAAGGAGTAAAAAACGTAGGAGTGTCAGACCTTAATGAAGATCTTGTGAATTGGAAACATAACCTTCCCGGTCCCAAGCTCAAAACGTGACCATCGTAAAACTAACTGCTTCGAAACAATTTTGAACATCAGAACATGGAAGCCTCTTTTATTAGGAGCAAAACTGAAACAGATTTGACATTATTTCCTGGATAACGAGTCCATACTATTCCCATCATCCGAGGATTCACAGGATTATTGCTTGAACCAGGCATAGCTAGACATTATTCCCGAGATAATTCGAGATAAGTTTACAATCTGTACCTTGTCGGTTTGAGCGAAGTTCTATGTTCGGGTTCCATTGGATCATGATCAATATATGTAATACATAGTTTAAGACCATAGTATGTAATATCAAATAAACGAATTTTATAAAAAAAAAAATCATGCATCAGCACTAGAGATGGGAATAACAACCCATTAGCGTGAGAATTGACTCAGAGTGAGTGAGTAGGAAAAATGAATTAAATCTTTAAATCCACTCTTCACGAGTTATAAATACTATAAAATAATTTAACACACTCGTAGGTGAGTCAGCTCTCCGTGTTGAAATGCACATCTCCAATCAGCACAGACCATGTTCCAAAACCAAACGAGTATCTTTGACGGTGTATTTCACGCATCAGAATAGACTCAGTTCCAAAACGAAAAGAGCGTCTTGGACGCTGTATTTTTTCGTTTTATTTTACCGAAGAAGCCGCTTAGATTTGGATGCTGCTAGGACGGATTTATAAGTCGGTAGCAGTATAGAACTCCAGGTGAAAACGTGAGAATTGGGAAATGCAAAAGCATAACGTAGTTAGCTAACTTCAAGACATCAAACTTGACATTATGTTCCTCACAGATTCTGGGATCAGTTACAGTAAAAGAATAAACTTGGAAACATTTCCCAAGATAGGCGTGAGGCTCGTCCTGCAGCTGGGAATCAATTATGAATATAAAATATTAACAGATAAAAAAATATGAAAGGAAAAAAACCCTGCAACCTAACCCAGCCGTATTAACCTACTACACGGAGAAAAGTCTCCCGTACGACGAGTTAGTGACTGGAACGGAATTAAATTCGCTGTACGCGGGTCCACCACTGTGCATGCTGTATTCTACCCCACGGTTCATTACGCACGGGCACGACCGGACACAATTGCAAAGGTTAAAATGTTTTTTGTTTGTCGGATTTTTATTACCCACATGGTTTACAATAAGCTGAACCGTTGACAGAATTGCAAGCGACTTATCCCCTTCAGAAACACGGCAGTAGTGTGGGTGTGGGTGTGCGAATGTGCTCTGTGCTGGTGTGCGCATCGGCTCCAGCCAAAAGCAGGGGCTGCCAGCCAGATTGGTTT
>KB671565.1:686001-753278 GCA_000349105.1 Anopheles epiroticus | reverse complement strand
AACCCCCGCGACAACAATCTCCTCCAAGTGATCAGATTTGTCACTGGTTCGCCATCGATCGGGCATTGTTGTCACACGGTGTGGTCGGCCAATCGTTTCGATTGTAAAACTGCCGCTGCCCCCCACCCGATTAGCATTTTGTCCACCCTTTTCGGTGGGCGATAAGATTAGCACCAGCCAGCGCCCAACAGTGAAAATAATAAAGCAAAAAACAAAACGTAATTGACAATGTATCAAACAGCTTGATCAGCGCTCATCCGGAAAGGGCGGTACGATAACGAGGCAAAACATTACACAAAATTGATGCTTCGTTGACCGTGCGAAATAGCAAAAAGAAGAAGAAAAAAAAAACACATAGAAGCAGGACCTGCTGGATGCGTTGTTGCGGCGGTGAAAGGAGGGAGTCGGCAGGTCGACACAGCGCAAAAAGGACGTCCCAATCACGAAAGCAGTACACACACGCAGGTCCAATTTCCATCCGTCCGCATCGACCGACAAAGGACAAACACATAAATGTTTTTTTTTTCTTTTTTGTTTGGGGAGAAAAGTCAACCATTCCTTGCAGCGAGCGTCCCGAACTAGGGATGAGGACGATTGAAAGTGACAATTTCTCGTTTCGTTACTTCGTTCCCCGAATGATTTGCGAGAACGGCAGTAGTGTGGGTGTGGGTGTGCGAATGTGCTCTGTGCTGGTGTGCGCATCGGCTCCAGCCAAAAGCAGGGGCTGCCAGCCAGATTGGTTTTGCGTTGTTTGACCTTGAAAATAAAAATTGTATTTAAGTGAGAGAGAGCGAGAAGGGAAGAGAGTGAGAGGAAACAGGAACCGAATGGCGTCGGTTGGTCGGCGCGCGGTTAGCGATATATTGTTGCTAACGAGCCTGCTCAACCGTTTCGCACCGCCCTGCCTTCCCGCCTGCTGGAGCTTCGGTTTGGTACACACATGCTTTTCTGCAGGTCCAAGCATCCAGGCGGAACGGAGATGGTTTTGTAGCCGGGAAAGGAGAAAGAAGCAGACACTCATGGTTCGCTGGACACAGCGTCTAGGAGAGGCTCTTCATTCGCTGCGGGGGTCGTCTTACGGCCAATTCTTTACTGCCCGACGTGCAGCAGTGCATAAGCACAGGCGTAATGGATTTATCGCGCGAGGTGGGTCGCTGATCCACCGATTCGATAAAGCTCGCGTTACTGGGACCGATGTCATCGTGTCCTGTTAATCCTTTACTTTGTGTTAAAGGAATTTACTGCAAACAAGTAAAATCGAACATAGAAGCAGGACTGGCGCTAGAGACAGGCAGTCTACAAATGGTAAACTGTCAAACCCTCTCCACGCACACGCGTGCATTCATCCCCATACTGGGCAAACGCGCTCACGAAACCGAGGCTAAGGTCACCGTCGATGCAGCACAGGATTTATGGCGCCAATTAGCCAATATCCTTGAACGGGTATCCTTGAATGGGCTCGCTCGCATCCCATTTGTTGCGCGGGGTTTGCGCTTGCACACACCTGGCAAGATGTGTCCCTATGTGTGTGTGTGTGTATCCGCAAAGGCTGTTGTTGTTATTGTGCTAATTCTTCACCGAGATGGTTCGTGGGACTTGAAGTCATCAGGCCGCACGGTGAGTCACACTTGCTCGGCGATTGCCGAACAATTGGCTTCGTTTACTGTTTCCTCGGGGGGTCCGTACTGTCTGGTGCTACCCTTTTTTATTTCGGACTCTTTGGGCACATACATTTGGGGTAAGCTCGCGCTCCCACACACACACAAACAGCGCTACATAGGGAGCATCAGCTTGGAGCGCTTTTTTGACGGCAGGGCGTGAGGGCTGATTGAAGATACCGTTTGACTTTTTGTTGAAGTTGGACTGTCGCAGATGGCAAAGGCTTCGCCAGGAAAAAGGGTATGCACACACACATATATACACTCCCTTGCGGACGAGCTTTGCTGTACGATGGCTCACAGTGGCATCACTTTCCTAGTGCGCGGTGTGGCAAATCTAGGTTAGGGGCCTCTTTCGGTAAGGTTTACTGTGTGCCCCTGTCCGTGCAATGCGCCCAGAACGGTACCGTTCCCTTTTGCTTCGTACTTTTTTCTTCTTTGTTTCACACACTATATAGCGCACACACACACACACTCACACAGATACTGGTACGGAAGCATGCCCCTGGTGGGATAAGTGCACCCCTGCTGCTGCTGGTGGGAACAATCGCCAAAACGCGGGTCCGCGCACAACGCACCGAGAGGAAAACTAACCTAACTAAACGAATGCCGGATCGGTATGAAGCTGCGCGCAAAGGCTGCACTTCCCGGTCACGGCACCATTACTCTGTTCGGTGCCACAGCAACACCAACAGAAAAGAGAAAAAAACACCGAAACGTAAAACGAAACCCTGCACGCGTACCAAAAGCGGTGCGGTCGTTTGGGTCGTTTCAATCTCCGGTGTTACTAGGGCGGCACGCCGCGTCACACACGCCTCAGCAGAGCCCTCTTCTACCACTCCCCTCCCCTCACCCCTCTCACACACCAAAGCAGTGGAATCAACAACCTTTCTAACGTAAATAATTTAACAACAGCGAGCAACGGCCAACGCAAAATTAAAACCAAAAAAAAAAACTCACACGAACACCGCACGGGAGCGCACAGGAACACTGGTCGGGAAATACACGGGAGCTGCACGTCGTCACGATATTCCGCTAGATTTGATTGTGTTTTCGTTCAGTTTCGACCCTTTCGACACGGCCGCACAACGCAGTGAACCCACCCAACGGAACCAGAGTGAGGCGCCCTCCACGCTCTCTGCGGATCGAATGCTCTGCTCCGCTGTCTCTGTGTGCGCCTGTGTATGAGTGTGTGTGTGTGTGTCTGTCTAGCGTGTATGTGTGAGTGTGTGTTCACATTGCATCTGCACGCACACACACACACACCCAAACGCCCTGTCAAACACGCATAATCTGTTAGGGAAGGGAAGAAGAACAACAAACAGTTTCTTCCCCGTGAAACATCATCTGGCGCAACGGGTGCGATAAGGTGAGCGCAAATGCTGCGGCCCTGCTCATCCAACCGGCGGTCCCCGCGCACAACGCTGTTTCCAAGCGCTTCCAGTGAGTGGCTTCGCGGCCGCGCTGCTCGCATTCTCGCCCTCTCGTTCGCACAACGAGCGCTCACTGGAGCAGGTCGTTCCCTGCGCGCAGATGTGGTGTTGCGCGTCTATCAACACGCCGTCTGTTTACCGAACGCAGTAACAGTTTCTATGGGCAACAGTCGCTCAATTAATTGATTATGTCATGTGGTCCCCGGCACGGTAGGATCGCACACCGCAGACCAGTGGGCAAACGAATTTGGAAGTGGGCGTAAAACTCGGTTTTAATTTACGCTACACGAATATCAAATTTTAAACCGATATCATACAGTGAAGCTTGTGCGTCAATGCAAGTATTAAAATTAGAATTCGTCAAGCTCAATTGCGATTTGCTTTCAGCTGAATCTTAGCTTTCGAATTGATGTCTGTTTTATAATTTATTCATTTTCAAATCGAGTTTGATTAATTACTATCAGAAAAGGAAATAAAAATAAGGAAAATAGCTATGCTGTTTTTTTTTTTGCCATCCCCGAGAAAAAATATATTGGGTCGATTTGCTTGGAATTTTTGACTACGCAATTTTCTAAAACAAAAACAAAAAAAAGATAAACGAATGAATTCAATTGAGTTTCATTACACTAGGGGCCCTTCACTTGAATTTGTGCCTCAATCAAATATTTGTTACAAAAATCCTCTAAACAAAAAAGCATTTCCCTCGCTTCAATCGGAGGTAAGTAAGGTGATATGGAAATGGTAGAAATGCAATTTCCACATTTTGCTATTTCTTCATAATTTTCAAGTTCCTTTGTGAAAGCGCTCATTGATAGCACCTGTGAAAAATTATAGCACAATTTTCCCTAGTGTTTGAGTATCTAAGCAAAATAAAGTCTGAAGCTTGATAGGACAGCTCAGACTTTAGAAACGGATAATCGTAAACTAGCTCGATAAATGAATGTGAGTACCACCGTCTTTATTCATATTTTTTTACGAAAAAAAAACAGGTTTCTTTTGTCGTTCCCGTAGTGTTCTCGCTTCCAAAATTTGGTCAAAATTAAAAAAAACATACCTTGCGGTTGTCACAAACACAACGAGAGTAATATATTTATATACACCAGCGGCACTCACTGGAAGTAATGTGCAGGAGTCCCCAGTGCGCCTGCTCCGACAAGCGAGAGTTCAACTGTGAGCTCTACATTAGGATAATTTGAGAGTGAGAATGAAACAGGGAGAGAGAGAGAAAGACGACGCGCAAGAGAGAAGGAGAAGCTCTCGGAAAGGGCAAGTTTGCAATTCGCGCACACTTCCAACCTGACTCGATGGGAGAGCCAGGCGTTGCAGTTCGGGGGCTGCTGCTGTACGTTTGCCGCTGACCATGAGCAAAACGGGAGACCGCGCGCCGTAATCTAATACAGCGGATGTGTAGTAAATTGGGACGCAATGTGACGAGATGCATGCCCGGGGGCCCCATATAATAGGTCACCACGGGCAAGGTTAGACATCTGTTGTCAATTACGGGGGGAATTACATTTATTTAGCTGCTCGGCTAAGCCGGATCCTGCCATATGTTGCATGGATTGAAATTCTGGAACGCAAAATGAGATTAACGCCATGCATTTTTTTTAATTAGTCGTCGCATCGTCGGTGAGCTAGATAGATGAGGTCGAAACGACGCATTAAGAACATCCCCTCGGTTTGGAAGGTTTTAAATGAATTATTGTTACAAAATACATCAACGAAATTAAGAATTAAATAAGCAAAATAAATCATATGCCACCAAGCACTAAGCACACGATCAATACAAACTAATCGATACCAGGGCCAGGATTGGATATTCAGAGAGTGGAAGGTTCACCACAATCAAAGGCACCCTCCCGAGTACGAGCAGGGCGACAAATGATTAAATAATGATTGAATTCTTGGGTTCGCCCGCGCCTTCGCCTTGTCCGACGGGTGGATCAGGATCACGCATCGGTACACACACAGAGGAGGCCATACACATGATTGATGAGCTGTGGGAAAGCATGTGGTTCAATTTCGGTGACGGGCGGACGTTAATTTTGGGAAACCAAATTCCACAACCGTTGCGACCACTTGACTGCGTGCGGTGCAAGAACCTGGGATACAGGACAGAACAAATCGACCGGCATGTGTGTGGTCCCGTGTTCCGATGGATAGAATTACTCACCGGGTTGTGCTGCTAAAAAAGGGGCCGCTTCGAGAGGCTGTGCAAACAGGCGAAATGTGATGGTTTTTGGTTCCAACTGGTGCAACAATCGCCGTTGGTCGGTGTACGACGCCTGTCTGTCATAATTGGTTAAGGTTTAGCCAGCACCGAAGAGAATGCGATTGATGCCCTATGCGATTGATTGTCTATACAGACGTAGCGGAAGCTGGGGCAAATGTGCCACCTAAAGCATTTAACATTTATACAATGTCATGGCAAAATATGAAATGTTGAATGATTTTTTTTTATTAGGTCAGATAAAAAAATATTTTACAAAAAAAAAGTAAGTCGTTGACTGTTGAAGGCAAAATGTATGTTGCAAACATAATGCAAAATTTGAGCAGTGTGTCTAAAAACAAATATGTAAAAATTAATACAAACAAACTAATGAAACTACATACGCTATAAAGATAAGTAAAAAAATAAATTAAAAAAATAAATTACATCAGTGATGTCAAACTCATTTTAATTCGAAATCCGTATTAATTTATACCATCCTGTAAACCGGTCTATCGTTTTCTCACATATGGTACTTTCATACAATGGTCGAAATTCATCGCAGGTCGCATGTCCGTAAGTCGGTTGAGTTCATTGTCAAGCAAATGTGTAACACCTGTTGGCTTACAACAAATTATATGCCTTAGAGCTCGTTCATAGCCCATAAACCAAAGAGAAGATAGAGATTATTTTTCTTTGTCTCCGCTTTGAAACATTTAACATAATTTTCCTTTTTTTACATTTTTTTAAATTGTTTGAACGTTTTTTTCGTTTGGTTAAAAGATAAGAATACACTCAATACGGTAAATACTTGTTGACAAATCAAATATTTAGCAATACGGCCTGGCCGTTATTACCAAATAAAAAAAACTATTTGTGTAACACTAGGGAAATACACCTGGTAAGCTTTCATCAAGTCATCAGCAATGTTTGGGTTTATACGCGTTAGTAAAAGGGGACTAAAACACTTGTATTAAGTAGCAATGTGAACTCTCCGATAGCATGTGCTGCAATTTCGACATCAAGTGAGAAAGTTGTCTTAAATGTGATGCTATTCCGAAAACAACTGCTGTTGATTTCCTGTTAAGTGCTGCTGTTGCGAGGAACGTTGCAACACTTGCGAAATCAAGTAAAAAACAGCTATAAATCTACTAGCTCACCTCCTCACTGAGTCACTGTCTGTGCCGAACTGTGGTTCACTCTTTTTGAGGTTCTGCTCACTCACGCTATGCCAGCAAGTCAGTGAGAGAGCGGATGAGTGGAAGAGTGAGCATAAACCGAAAAGAGGCACACTCTTTGATTCATTATTGTTTGATGGAAAACTCTTTAAAGAGTGAGTTAAAGAGGTAAATCGATTCAGTTACTCTTCCACTCTGATTCAATCAACTGTAGAGAGTGAGTTTGGTCGCCTCCAGGAGAAGCTCAATTTTTTAATCATTTGGCTTCAATTATTCTTTTACTGCAAAACAGTGCAGGGTAACACACTTGCCCCCATTTCCCGCTACGCACACACACAAGTACACACTGTGGATCATCTTCGAGTGGTTCTGCGCCCCTTGCCACGTTTTGCGGTCCGTCCACCAATCGCCCGTGTGTGTGTTAATCTTCCCCTGCTGGGTACGGTATCTCGCATCTCGCTGCCGTTGCTAGCCAGCGTCTACCGGCCGTCCCGGATGGTCCCGTTTGCAAGCGTTTCAAACATAATTGCATGGTTCCGGTCCAATAGGCCAGAGTTATGTCAGCGTGTCGTGCAATTGTGTTGCCATTCAGCGCGCAACGGTTGATTATGCTGACATTCGCCCGTCCGACCAAACTCGCCCTCTCCCCCTCGCTTTATTTTCGCCATATTATATTGTTCTTGTCCACCGTTGTCTGCCGCGTCTTCGTTTGCTTCTGCGCTGCACCCCCCCCCCCCCCCCCCTTTATTCGTTGCGCGAATTGCGGTGGGAATGCTTTCTAAGAGTGCTGCTATCCACCACACATCGGCAATATTTTAACATGATACGCATGGGAAGAGAGTGTGCCCTGTGTCCTTCCGCTATACCTCCCATCTTGCGAGTCCTCCCTTTATCGACATGTCATTCATACCAGAATTAAAAAAAAAAACAAAAATAAACCTGTCCCCCTCCCCCCCTCCGACACACCCGTTTCCCCGTTCGTACTTACTCTTCCTGCAGCTCGATGCCGCTGTCATCGTGCGAGGCTCCGGCACCCCCCGTGCCACTGTCCAGCGGGTAGTAGCCCCCGGAATACTGCGGCTGGTACGGATGATGGTGATGGTGCGGCAGGTGGTGCGGATAGTGCTGGGCCCCGGGCAGGCCGGGGGCGGGATAGTGATGGTGCACCAGGTTGCCGGGCGGGCCGCTGCCACCGCTGTACACGGTTGTGTGGCCGGCGCCGGCCAGCACGGCCGGCGACTGAAAGAACTCCCGCTCGGCATGCTCCGGCAGGGGGGTGGGCGTTTCAAAGACCAGCGTTTCCACCATCGACCCTTTGGACGAGCCGAACGATACTCTGCAAGGGAAATGCGGGGGAAAGGCAGAAAGAAGGAAATAGAATTCGTTAGCGGACATCGGGCACGTTTTAAATGCGATCGTTAAATAGATGGAAAACTGGAGCAGCAGTTTATTGCACGCGCGCGGTATACTGTTATTGATTTTGTGTTTGTGTGTGCTTGTGTGTGTGTGTGTATTTTGCCAGGGTGCAACGGTTTGGTGGGCACGTTAACCTTTCCCGCTTGTTGTTGCAGTTCGTCAGTTTTTCGCTTTGCCAAGCTGAAGCTAAACTATAAATCAGATGGACCAGCTGGATGCATAGTCGGTGGAAAATTCTAACCGAAGTGATGTCATAAGCGGCTCAGCCGGTAAACAGATTGCTTCGCTGATTCGCGGAGGTAAGAAGTGGCGAAAATGGGTCGTAACCGTAAGCTTTATATCATCCCCAATTCGTTTGTCTGTGGCCATTACAATCGCTATAAAGTTTGTAAACAGTAATGGGGCGCTCGAAATAAACTCTTCGCTCATTGCAACGAGCTCAATCTTGCCGATGTAATCGCAATTTTTTTTTAGTTTGCTGCACATGGTAGAGTTTGATCATATACAAACATGCAGTTCTGTTGCTTTACTGTAAATTGCTTCTAAAGCCGAGAAAGCGTAATCGCAATTTAATCTACACTGGCGCCATCTAGAAGAAGTTAGCGGAAGCTTCAAAACAATTTTGGGCTGCAAATTCAATAATCGAAGAATTTAGGGTGGAAAAGGACAACAACCGACAACGACAAACATACCAATGTTTTTGTTTTGTTTTTTTCTTTCTAGACAGTTTCCACAAAAAAACATTTGTAATACAGTATGGTTTCGCTAAGCACCACTGATGGCACCTGGGTAAATCAAGATCACACAAGCATTTTTTAAACCGAATTAAATACAAAAATGTAGAAAGGGAGGGAAAGAGTTTAATAAGCGCCTTCAAAGTGAGGATTTTTTTTCTCTACAGTTACATAGTTTTCTAAAGTCAAAATTTTTATATGCACATCAAATAATCGAATTATTTAGCTTTGCATTCCTCGCTTAGCGAGAGGAAATGGTTACAATAAACAAAACATGAATTTAAGCATAGAAATTATAATTTATATCGATCAGAAAGTAGGGACCAACGACGCGTAATTGAGTGTGTAATCTTGATCTTTACTGGCGCCATCTATTGGCAGTTAGCAGAGTTAAAACATTTTGAGAATTATTACACCATAATTGAAGCATTTTCTCGTTTTGTGAGGCCTACGTATGAACCTACGTACGAATGATTGACCAAAGCATCAATTTTTGGAGGTTTTCATAGAAAATAAAAAAAAACAATACGAAACAATACATTTTGAGTATTGTTACACCATGATCGCCAATCGATGACACCAGTGAGGACCGAGATTACATATCCAATTACGCGTCGTCGATGCCGGCTTAGATATGGCAAAACAAAAGAGAAAAAATACATTTTTACAGAACAAATTTTTCATACTTCCACCAACTGCCACTAGAGACCGTCAAATATCAACATTTATTATTAAGGCCGGAGTCGACGAAGCGTAATCAGGAGCGTAATTTGCAGCTGCACAATAGCGTCATTTATTGGTGATTAGCAGACTAAATCCTTCAACTATTGAATTTATTTCACAAAATGGCATTGAAGCTTCCGCTATCTTTTACTAGATGGCGCTAGTAAAGAACAAGATTACACTTGCAATAACGCTTCGTCGATCGTGACTTTTAGGTTTTGCGCTAATTAACAAAAATATCACAGACTGCGGGACACACAAGGTGGTAGAGAAAACGTGTTGGATATATTTTGAAAATTTTATGGCACGAAATTAATCAATTGACATAATTATGTATCTTGGCTATGCGTGCCATAAGAATGAGCGCAAGAAAAAATACTATTAAACACAATTAAAACGTTGTTTTACAAATTGTATCATTTTGAATAATGAGGTTGGTCAGCTCAATTCTTTGGACAAAATACTTTTTCTGAAAATCAGTTCGAAACGTCAATTTTATGATTTTCTTTATTTTTAACCCCAGTAAAGCTTGCGGGAAAAAAGATCACAAAAGTTAAAAAGTTAATAAAAAATATAAACACTAGAAATCTATCCACTTTTTAACACCATGTGTGGTTCGTGGAAAAGTTTTGAAAATTTTCTTAATTAATGAATGTTTTTTGTTATTATATTATAAGCCTGTAATTTATTATTCTGATGTAGGCTAACGATAGCTGCATGACAGAATCCTTGGAAAATACATTTTTAAAGTGACAATTGAATGTCAACTAAAAGTCAATTTAATAAAAGCGACTGAACTATCGACATGAATATTAAGGAAGAATTATTTTTAAACAATAAAAGAAAACAAAAAAAAACAGACTGTGATCGAAGTAATAACATTTACAGCGACATAGCATATTTATCTGTCAAGTATTTACAATTTAAAAGGAATTGCTTGAAATCAACAGCAATATTGTGGAGCATAACAAGTGCTAAACTTGGTGGATTAGTACGGTTTATAGCGAAACCATCATATTTCCATGGTGAAACACGCCTTTAACAGCAACTTTAACGACATGGCACAATACACACACTCACACGAACGCCCAGGCACACGCACACAAGCTCAACCGGCAGGAAATAAACTGAAAACAGAAACTAAACATTTGTTTCCTTTCCCGTCCCCCCATCGTCCCCCCCAGCAGCCGTACCCGACCAGAGTTATTTACTTTCCCATTTTTTCCCATTCCGCACAAGTTTTAAGAAGAAAATCCACTAACCACCCTCCCCCCCCCCTCCCCTCCCCCCACTGGTGGATGGCGTCAAATTATGAGCTCATAAAATCCCATCTTTTCTACATGCCTTTCCGCTCGAATCCCTTTCGGCTGCTGCCCGTTTGCCGCTGTTTCGCTCCAGCACAATTTGCTAAATTTTACGTTTATGACATTTTGATTTTCGCGACGGAAAACCAGCACGGCCGTGTGCGAGAACATTATCATGTCAGGGGGGGTTGGTGGCGGCTGTCAGGCAGCTTTTCTGCGCCGCCGAAGAAGAAGATACCGGTCATTCCATTTTCCCCCGGCAGCGCTGCTCACCGTCGTGCACACCCCTTTACCCGTGCGACGTAACAGCGCGGGGCAATGATGCTAAATTTATCTTTATTCAATTTCGGTCCAAAAACCTTTTGCGGCTGCTGCTGGCGGCATTCCGGTTGGAATTGAAATCGGTAGCGCAGAAATGCAGCGGCAGATTTTGGCGCGTGCCCTCCTCCTCCCCCCCTCACCACCTCCCCCTCTCCCACGGAGGGAAATGGAGGGTGGGCTTGGATGGGTGGGGGAAGAGATGAAGGGAGAGGGATGATTTGCGCGAATGTGGCAACAACAGCAACAACGCACCGCTCGAATATTTTCGTACTGACGAATGGAATGACGAGAGAGTTTTTGAAAATCCACCACACGCCGCGCTCCCGACCCTCCCAATATTGACAGTTGGAAGAGGAAATAGAGCGAATGGCAGTGTCTTATTTTTAAATATATTTATAAAAATAAGGCGAATAGAGAGGAAAAAAAAGGGGGAACCGGAGCGCACACTAGCACACCGGCAATCCAGTGTTTTCGGTTCTGCTAGACGCACGGTTGAACCTCTATAGTGCGTTACAATTGCATTAACTCTGGCTAATTGAACGAGCGCCAAACCAGAGCGTCCTGCCGACGAGCGTTTATTTTGTATCAAAACAGCCAGTTTATGTTCGGATTTGCTTGTATTTTTGATGTGTTGTTACCACCTGGTACCGGTGAACTGCACAGCATGTCGATTTTACAATATAGAAGCTTGTGTAGCTTGGCATTGCATCAGGATCAGTAAAAGCAGTCAAGTAGGAACAGGGGATGGGAGTAGACTAAACGAAATTGGATTTTAACAAGTGAGTGAGCGATTCACTAGTAGCCTGGAATAATGAGTGGTAGCTGTTCAGCGGGAAGTCGCCCCATGGATTGACCTTAATGCCTGATGGCAATCCGCACCGTCCTTGGGGAAACTAACAAGCACTGGATACTCTCGTTGGTCCTTCGCAGCTTCACAGCACTATCTACATGTCGAATATTAATATGCATGTTTTTGTTTCTCCTTGTAAGTTATGCATCTAAAAAAACGTAATTTGCAGCAAAATGACTGTTTATAAAGGTCTTATAGGTCTGTTATAGGTCTGTTAAAAATAATTTTTGACGTCTTCATTCACACACTTAATCGACTTACTCTTCTGATAATATTATACAAATGTAACGGCAGCTAGTGATTTGCTTTCAATTGTGGAGACGATGACGGAACCTCCAGAGACACTAACAGGATTCGGATGTCTCAACAACTCTATAGATCTCGAATAGCTTCATAAAGGTAGAACCACTGGATAATAGGAAAACCTTTTCCGACAATCATAAGAACTCTCATTAATCATGTCTCAGAGAACAACTCTCATTATCCAAAACATTAAAAAAAAAAAATGAATCAAGTACTCATCAAATACGGAACATCATCCAATTTTAAAAGCAAACAAATTTGTTTGACAATTAACAATAAAAAATATCTTTGCGCAGTCCTGCAAATCTAAGAATAAACGGACAGTAAAAACGTCTACCATCTCGGAATTCTGACGTATCGCACAGCGAATTTTTGGGGAGTAAATTTGGAAAGAAAATAGTTTTCGCATCTTGATGCATGGAAGATTATTAAAGCTGGGATCGAAAATGCGTATTCTTGATTTTGATCTTGATCTAAGCTTGATTTCAGATCGGTTTGTCAATTTTTCAAAACTCTAAACATAATATCAACGATTGTTTTTAAACCCATTCTTAGTACAGCGTGGTGTCACCAATCACCAATAGATGGCGCCAGCATCGATCAAGATTACACATCAGAATACGCATCGTCGATCCCGGCTGGAAGAATAATTAAGCATAATTAAGCTCTTCTAAACAAAATAAATGTCCCGCTGGAGCACACGGATTATCAGCGTAGTTTTGCTTTGACAAGATGTCACTTTTTTTCTTCGGTAAACCCCACTGTATGAAAAATCTCGAAAGTATGCAATACCCAACATATTCGTTGTGAAGCATCATGGCAATACTTTATTAAAGAATAGTAATTGATAGACCTAGATAGATTCACTAGATAACCTTAAAATAACAGATGATTTTTTGTAGAAACGATTTATGGGATTATAGGATTCACAAATAGGACTTAAGATAAATTTCATACATCTCTAGTCATAGTTTACCGAACCTTTGAGAAGATTTCAAGATTCAAATACATTTGTTTTATTCGGCAGTAACGACTAGGCCGTATTGATGGTTCAAATACATAATTGAATAAATAATTTGAATCCGGAAATGTAATAAATTGCAATGCTTAAGAAGTTAAAAATTTTGCGCAAACCATCCCGTATGAAAACAATTTCCTATTCGTTTTGATCCAAAGCACACCGCCGGCCTAACAAACCTATCCCAATCTTATTTCAATCGTAAAACTTTATATAATAAACACCGGTCGAAACCATCGATCATGGTGTGGAACGCATCAACCGCAGTGCTCTTTGGAGGAGGAAAGAAGAGAGTGGGGGAGGGGGAGAGGTGGAGGAAGTTAAAAATAACGCCCTTTGAAATAACGTCGTCTGCGGATGGGATACACGTGCACATATCTTCCATTTATATATATAATCTGCTAGACGTAGGTCAACCCCTTTCGTCAAGCTTCCCCGCTCGGCTTCGCCAAGGTGTGGGGACGCAACAGCTGCCGATGGGCATCGAAGAATCGGCAAGAATCGGCAAAAGGCCTACCTTGGGTGCAAGGTACTTGCCACGTCTGGCCGAAACTGCGGAAGCCACAATATCTCACCAACCAAAGCGTCCACCGTTCGGTGAGGCACATTTCGCCCATCCCCAACAAAGTTTGAAATCGACCAAATCGGTTGCCAAATCGATACGGCTTTAATTTAAAGGCACCGGTCTCGTTTCAATTTGTACACGGCTCCATGAGATGCATACTTTCTTTTCCCCCCAATCCTTCATCCATCCTCCTGGGAAATGATTTCTTGGGCCTTGTGTGTGTGTGTGTGTGCGCGTGCGGAAGAGCAGTAAGCAGTTGTTAATAGGGCTATTTTTGAAGATTTTTTCCCTGCTTCTTAGCTCCAACCAGTAGATGCGTTTGTGAGTGGGGCCACGTTGGTGCATTTTTTGTGTCTGTCAAAAATGGAATGGCGTCTTGGGCTAGGGGTACCACCGGGAACGGGACACAGGGCAGAACTTTCTCCATCGTTTTTACTCCCCCCCCCCCCCCAACAGTTTCCCCTCCAACACACTGTCAGGCAAATAATGGTTCACAGTGCGGGCGGCGCTCGGTGATCGAAACGGGACAGGCAGGCAGCATCGATCCGTTCCGATCTGGAGCGTGTACACGGTCGTGTCTGTTTTGGTGGAAGCGTGGAAATCGCGAAGGGAGCGGCCGGATGGTGCGGGGGTTCAAGAAAGGCACACTCAATCGTTTGAGTGCGAAGGTGCGGGGGGGGGGGGATGGTTTAGGGAGATCGGTTGGCTGCGAACAAGCGGGCAAAATACGTTCGATCCGCTCAAGCCCACTTTTCCTATTTTCTCACGAAATGACGCCCCAAACCCACTCCAAAAGGGAAGATGAGGGGGAGGAGAGGGGAGAGTGAACTGGATGGGAGCGCTCCAAAGAGATCTAAAGAAGCGGAGGAGGATGAGGAGGAGGAGGGAGCCGTTGTAAATGGGGAAGAGCGGGAAAATCTAGTGTGACAAGAAGAAGGCAAACTTTCCGATATTAGAAGTCTCACGAAATTTGAAAGAGAAAAGCTGAACCGAGGCTGGCAATGGTTTGTTCGGAGCCGGTACGATAATCGGTGAAAAGCAGGCAGGCAAAAGTGGAGCGAGAGAAAGGGGCAGGCGATCGAGCTCTTAAACGACGCAAACGACTCGGATCGCTTATATTGTGCGCGAGCGAGCGGGTTTAATCGATCAGCAATATCCGGCGCTCGTAATGATAACGGACTCCGATTACAGCCTGTTTTGCATGCGATGATCTTCACGATGAGCTTGGCGGTGAAATTGGTTATTTTTTTGTTCAGTTTGATCTACTGCAAAAACACATGTCTGCGCACTTTGCTAAAGGAACTGAGGCATTTATGATTAAAAAAGAAAATAATGAACCAAAATCTCTAATAAAAAACGGCATGAAATTTAATCAGCATATATCTAGAGACTCGTGGATGTTGCAATTAACAAATTTCATAAGATTTGCTAATCTTTGGAGAGTAGCGAAATAAAGATAGAAAATCTTCAGATTAATCATATAATTTAGATTCAAGTTTCGATTCATGGTTTAAGCAACTTTAGATGATTTAAAGACAGATTTATTCTATCTATTCCTCAGCAACATTGCACGGAAGTGTTAAGCTGTTCCACAACTCTCTACATCATTGGATTGTTTTGAATATTTTCAAATTTCAATTATTTTACAACTTATTTCAGAAGTTGTTGAATTTGTTCAGGATTAGACTCAACGTCGTAAGATGTATATTTTTTTATTTTTTTGTTTCTATTTTGAAATCTTTGTTAAGTATTTGACACAAAAATAATTGGTTTCAGAACACTATTAACTACTTATTTAATTAAGGTACAAGGCAATTATTGAGAATTTCATTCAGATCTACATTCTTTGGTGCTTGCGATTCACTAATACAAATGGTTTTAAATAAAAAGTTAGGATCAACAGTCGACTTAAATGCATCAGTTAGTATGCTTCGTCAGCGCATTCGCGAATTTCGAGCCTCCCTTTTGTAAATTAGATTGTAAAGTCAAAACTACATTTTTTATTTAGGCATACAGCCGTATAACATTGAAATCTTAAAAACTAAACAAATAAAACATAAATCACTAAATAAATAAATAAATAAATAAATAAATAAATAAATAAATAAACGAATAAATAAATAAATAAATAAACAATAAAATAAATAAACAAATCATACAATAAATAAGTAAAACCAAAAATAAATCAAAAATAAATGCATAAAAACATAAATAAATAAAGAGATAAAAAAATCAATAAATAAATAAAATAATAAAAAAACTTTAAAAAAATAAGTAAATAAATAAATAAATAAATAAATAAACTAGATCCAAATACATGTTTCGCGTAACATGCTAAATAGTCAATCAAGAATGATTAGACTAAGGTCTATCACGATACTACAAAGTCTCAAATAAGTGATCGGTTACACCCAAGTAGAAGTAATTTGACCCATTGTATTAAGTAAAAGTATTTAAGTAAAAAGTAATAACATTCAAAACCAGCTGATTTTGTAGGACATTTTTACCATTTTACTACTTTTTGAGAGGTTCTTAAAGCTGCTATGGTTTATGACTGGTTTATGGATTTCACAGTTCTACGACCATGGTGTTATGTTACGGTGCACTAAACATTCAAACAAATTTTGTAAACAATCCGAAACGAAATAGCAATGAAGCGTGCCACAAGTTTATTTCACTAACCTGTCTTTAACATTGCTTGCCTATCTAGTTTGTTTGTGAGTGTGTGTGAGTGTTTTTTCTTAATTGAATTTTACAGACCAGATAATATTTTTATTATTAGCTTTGCATTGTTTTGCTTTCTCTGAGCCAATTTAGTTGCAGTGATGCAAAATAAATGGCACAATTGAAAAAAATGTGAACAAATTATGAAAACAAACAATAAAGAGAAACTTTTCTTCAACCACTGTGTGTTGTAAAACTGACAATGAAAATCTTTACTATGTTAAGCATTAAATATAACTTGCGAAAAAAGCAGAATATAAATAAAAAGCTACCTAAACTCAAGCAAAGATTCATTTCTAATCTATAAAGTATTTAAAATAAACTTAGAGAGTTTCTTTTGCATCACGAATTTTTTCCCCCTTAACACACATTGAAAAATGGAAACTAGAAAACAATCTTTATAGTAAAACAGGAGATAAATACATAAAATAAAAAAAATAAAAACACAGTACATGAATAAAAGAGAAAAATAAATTTAAAATCTTATATTATTGCATACTATATTTTAAGCATTTCTCTGATACAATTTTTACTGATGATGACTGAATGACTTTGATCATTTTCACAAGATCTTTAAATGATCCTCTTTAGACATGGATCTTGTTGCTACGAATAACCAGTTATAAAATGGTTCCAGCGACTAGTAAACTATAATTAAATACGAGTAAATTCCATCGGGATTGGTTCATGTCACGGGCAACAGGCAAAGTCTTGGAACGGCCGTGACATCATGCTAATCTAAAAAGCGGGAGGCAAATGAAGCAACAACAACAACAACCGTTGGCGTACTG
Source organism: Anopheles epiroticus (assembly GCA_000349105.1). NCBI lineage: Eukaryota > Metazoa > Arthropoda > Insecta > Diptera > Culicidae > Anopheles > Anopheles epiroticus. The sequence continues at coordinate 736,051 of KB671565.1, read as the reverse complement.
AGCGGAGCTGTAATTTCTGTGTCGCGAACCATCATCCTCGCGATTATTCGTGCGGCGCGGTAAGATCGCAAGAAATTAGCATTCCCCACACGCCCTGGATGGGAGGTTGATTGATCCGCAAACGACGACCAAAGGTGCTGACAGCATCAGGGAAGGGTTAATTAAACACGCGCGATGCGAAGGAAAGAATAATTGTCACTTCCTTCGGGTGGTTCACACTTTGCTGTGCACACATAATTCTTTACCGGTTTTTTTTGCTTTGTTGTTGTTCAAAACAAAATAAACCACCCACTACACTCCCCCCCCCCCCCCAACAAACCACGATCACTGTCGTCGGTAGCATTTGACATCATTTCTCTTCTCGTGATGCTCGTGCCGGTCGGTGCCGTTTCGGTTGCTGTTTGCTCAGTGGGCCTATGGTGGGGGAGGGGGAGGGGGGGTTGTTTGCTGAGCGCAAAGAGCTTCGCCCTAAAGTGCATTCAATTGAATTGAAACGATCAACCGTGGCCGCGGTGGGCGGTAGATTGATGCGCCCGCACGATGACATGATCGTTGCACCCGGGCGAATAGCATCTTCTAGGGCGACCCGGGGCCGGTCGCTCATCAAAAAACCATTTCCCATCCATGTTAACCTAAAAAAACAAAAAGCACTACGTAGCGGAAGATGCGCATGGCGGGGGGGGGGGTTGGAGGCACTCGAGCGCACTGGAGAGAATGCAAACACGAGCAAAGTATGATAATTGGAGCTAATCGGCACAGCGCGTTCAATCTCGCTGCACTCTCCATCTCTATCGAGACATCGTTAGGTGTCACCGAACCCGCCGGCGGAGGAAACGAGGCCGACTGGATGGCCCGGGGTGGCAGCAAGGTACCCACCGAGCCCCACAATTATGCCTGGCAGCAGCCGCCTAGACATCAACCGCAGCAAAGTGCCCCTTTCCCGAGAGGGATGATTCTTTTCACTTCCAGCCAGTACATTCACTATGTGGCCGGCTGGCCCGGACGACCGATGCAAACAAAAAAAAAAAGGGAGCAGCCTCCGCAATTAAATCATACCCCTTCCGTACCCTGTCGATCAAGAGAAGCGACGGCAGTAAAAAGCAAACCCGTCCCAGGACATTCTAGGTCGGGCAGCAAGACAAGAGGGCGAAAGTTGTACGCCAGTTTCTCAAACATCGACACAACGAACCCGCTCCGTCGTTGCTGGCAATAATTTTCCACCCGGGCGAAAGTAGATCCATCGGCTGCCTGCTTGTCTAATGCCTTGCATCAACCATCCCTCTCCCCGCTTTTCGCCATCACACGATCGTCAATGGTGGCAGCAATAACCATCGTCATCATCATCATTAAACAAACCGATCGCAAGCAGATCACCACTCCCCCCCCTCCCTCCGTCCCTCCCTCCCTCGCCGAGGCCACTGCACGCCGTAGAATGTGAGACGATCGTGTGTCTCCTCCGTACGGTTTGTCCCGGACGGAAAAGCCCCATTACCCCGCGGAGAATGGGAAGACGTCGAGCCTCCGCTGAGGGCGTTCGGTGTGAGAAGCGTTTTTCACCTTCTGGCGCAGGCACGCTGCTTTGTGGCGCCAGTTTTCCCATCGCCATTCTGCCACGGGGCTCGATGAACTCTACGCGGCGAATGAATGTGTCTGCAAACAACAATCGATCGTTCGCCGGGAAGGAAGGGTAGCAGGCAGCGACAATTGCGCAGCAACACAGTGTAAGGGCAGATTCAAAGGTAGCACCACAAACCCTTAATATCCCGCCCGGTTTCAGCTTTGCAGCTTGTTTGCAATGCCAGCAGAGCGTTCCTCGGCAAGTGAGGGGGGGGTGGGGGGATAGGTGGGGATCGGTGGGACAAAAGGTCCCGGAAGTTGTTACCGCGAATGACATGACGTGCGAGCGACGGAACCGATAGTTAATCTCACACCCGCTACACATCACACATCATGTGAAGGAAGGTCTGAAAGAGTGTCTTGCCGAGAAAGGCCGACATCAGAACCTTCTTCTCAAAAACTTTTTGTTTGTTGCAACGAATGAGATGCATCAAATGGTTTGCTTCGAAAACAAACAATGTTGCATGGGTAGTGCGCCCTGGTCTGATTGGATCACGGTCCACCCCTCCAAATTCTCTGAAATCAGGGTAATAATTGCGGACGAAGGTGGAATGAGCGATCGGCACATTAATGTGACGGAACCAGACGACAAATCTTCGTGCTCCAAAATTTTATGTCTTCCCGAGACATAAAATAATGCAAAATTCTGATGTGCGTGCGTGACGAATTCTTCCAGCACGCTCTAGATGGCGAAGAACCAAACGAGCTGCCATTGCACGGTGACCATTTTGTGACAATTGGCGTTGTGTGGGGAGGTATTTTTGAGACGATTTTATTTTGGATATAATGACGTCATATCTGTGTCATCAGCTAAAACTTATTACTTTATTGTATTCAGAAGACATTGGGAGACTTTATGCGGATTACCATGTGCGACTGATTTGTGCCAATTGATTTTGTCAATCGTGATTTGACTGTCTAAAGAAACCTGCTTATTTTGATTACAAGCTGTTTGGTGTTTTTTTAAGATGCTCGAATGTTTATCGCGAGTTTAGAGACATGTTAGATACTAATTTAAATATCCACTTGCATTGCGAGACGATCACAAGCAATGCCAATAAGAAGATGATGAGGTTTCCCTAAGCCATACCTCTGGTGCCATAACGCGCCCCGTTGCCTTAACTCTTCACGAATATAGTTATCTAATATACTGTATGTTTTATAATTTCTACCCAAGAAACAATTCCTATACCATTTAGTCGCGAGCATGTCTTATTGAAGTTTTCTTCGATGGGTTTTATTGGACGAAAACAGTTTTTATATTCTCGTATGCTTTAAAACGTTCTTAAGATCGCTAGTAGACAGATCCTTACGTCCAAATTGCTCGTGAAGATAAATTCAATACTGTAAAGCGTTGTTAAAACCAATTTAAGACTTGTTTTTTTTTTTATTTAGTACATACGGCCAGGCCGCATTGCTACCAATTAAAAAAAAAAATTTCTTCAACCTAACGTGTCTTTACTTTACTCATCTCCAACATCCGTTGTTTGCCCTTTGTCCCTTGTCAAAATATTGCTGGGATAAACATCCGATTATCGAAGTATTTGAACGTACGTGCGAATGACAGATCAATTTTTCAGTTTTGTAAGGTTTAACAAAGAATTTCCCCGAAAAAACAAAGAAAAACACTTTCTTAGTACAGCTCGGTTTCACTAACCGTCAATAGATGGCGCCAACGGATTCCGGCTTTTAAGACCATCCGTACTAAAAAATAAGTTAGGCTACAATAGCCTAAAGAATATCTGTAGCAGCTCATCTGGAAAACACTTTCCTAAGCAACGGTAATTTTTCCAGTTGTTCTTTGGGGTTGGGATTCAAATTTTCCAGTTGTTCTTTGGGGTTGAATCTTTATCAAATGCGAGTTTGGTTCCCAAATGTTATTTCGGCCGGTATAAATTCTCTTCTACTCGGAACGACCCGATGGTGAGTTTCACTGTTTTCAATCTTTTGCACGATTTTGTATGACATTCTGTAGTTCAACGAAAACACATGGAAAAACACATTTTTAGAACAGAATTTAGAACAATACATGACGCCATTGGAAATCAAGATAACACATCGAATTACGCGTCGTCGATCCCAGCTTTAAAATCGTTTAGTCTTTACGATCTTAACAGTGTTCTGTAGACTGTTTTCTCTTAGTCTTAACAGAGCTGAATTGTATCATAATATTCATGCACAACATTTAGATGCCAGTTCCTGATAGATCCAAGCACAGGTAGACTATAAACAAGGTTAAAAGAGAATCAGAGGTGATGCAATTTATAGATAAATTAATAGAAAAAATAAATTAGTGTCACTCGAAATCACTTCAATTATCTTTCGATGCACGCGCAAATGCCATCTGCGTTTGCGTGTATGTCACATTCCGTAACGCTTAGCTAGCCAACCCATAAATAAAGCATTGAACATTTCTTCCCCCGCACAATCAGATATTTGGAACGGTGGACGTGGACCAAATCATGCAAAATGTTGTTGTTGGCGCGTCTTGTGGACCAAACGACGCTTGCTCCGCGCTAAAGACACCTACGCACCACCGCTGATGTCATCGCTGGATCGCGTGTGTTTTTGTTTTTAGTTTGGCTTTTTTTTTTCTTCTTCATTCTATTTGCCAAATTGGCATACCTGCTGCGGCTGTTTACGCTAAGCAGCTGATTGGATGTGAATAGGTACGTTTTTTTTCTCGATTTTATTCACAAAAGCAGGTTCTTGCTGTTCTTGAGCTTGACGACTCACGGAACGCATCTCGATCTCAACATTGGCAATTGATATTTCTTATTTATAGCGGTGCGTGTGTGTGTGTGTGTACGTGCGCGTTGAGGGGTGAAGGTTGTTATTATGAATGATTTTCTTTAAAAATGCGCGGTTTTTGTTGTTGTTTCGTTGCTACCGCTGTTTCTACGCCTAATTTCCAGGTTGGTGGTTGGAGGTTTCCACTTCACTCCACACTCGCATAATGAAAAGTGGGTGAGTCACACCAGACATGATGGAGCAGAATGTTTGTGGAGTGCGATCAAATAAAAGAGAATTAAAACACACAGCATACACACGGTTAGCAGGTAAATGGGAAGCACACGAGCTTCCTAAGCAACGGTAAATGGGAAGCACACGAGCTTCCAGAGCTGTCAAACATTTTTATGAAAGTCTCGGAAACTAAAAGCCCTGAACTAACTAAAGCCTTGGTTCTACTTTCCGGGAAATTGCTACACTTACTTTGGATTAAGGAAGCTCGCAATTAAAGTTCTTCAGCTGCACTAGATTCTAACAATTTGAGTTTAAATTTATTTTTAACTTAAATTTTTTTATTAAGTGAATAATGGGGAAGAATAACGTATGATGTATTCCTTGAGCTTTTACCTAAACTTCTCAAAAAGTATCAGGTATATTAGAACAGTTAAAGAAAACCATTAACCAAGAACTTCAACACATAACCAACAATGGTTAATGTTCCAGAAAAAAATAATAACTAAAAATTAAATACATTTATTTACTTTCTAATCAAATGGTTCCTCTTACTGTAATCACCGACAAATAAGTGGTTGCCTAGATCGTTGGGCTAGGAAAACTAACGAAATAAACAAAAAAAAAGAAACAGTGACTAGTTTTAAGAAAACTGATTACCGGAGTAGTGTAAAAAAGATTATAGAAAAAGAAATTGTATAATATCGGTAGCACTGAAGCTAATACGGCCTGGCCGTTAGTACCTAATTATAAACATTTATTTAATTTATTAAAGAAAAACCAACTAGTATGTTTATTACCTGCAGCAACTAAAAGCAGCATCCTAAATCAAATTGTTAGAATGATTTTCTTTCGCTTCTTTATCATTTTACTGTGTTCATCAAATGAAATTATCTTGAGAGGCTGTCAATCAATTTTGGTAACGCTCATAGACGGTAAGAGAGTTCCCTCAAACGTTGCGATGCGTTACATAGAGGAGGAAGGTGGTATTAAAATCTTGTTAAATTCTAACGTTATGTGAGACAAAAGTTCGGAGATGGTGAGTTATACGAAAAGTAATTAATAGATGGAAGGCAACTCAAACGCTACGTTTCGTTAATCGTAGTGGAGAGTCCAAACATCGAAATTTCAGCGTTACGTAATTCGTGGAAGGCGCCCTTAGTTCAACTTGATCTGATGATAAACCTATCGGACCATTGTAGTAGTTTTAATAAAGTTTATTCAGTAAAACTAGCAGTAAAAGCAAAAATACTAAATTAGTTTGTCTTCACTGCGAACTTCTGAAATAAATAAACTGCTTTAAAAATGTTTACTGCTTATAATAGTTCTTAACGGTTATCTTTTATTCGATAGTGACGGCCCGGTCGCATTTCTTAAATTCCCCAATGTTGACAAAAAACGTTTTCAATGAGGAAAACAACTCAATCAGCAATTGAAAAATCATGTTATGTTTTCCATCAGCTGATAGAATATGTAGGTCAATATACACAAGAAGGCATAACAGTGTCCCAATTCTATTGGACCATCCAGTGCGTGGGTCACTTTGACAAGCCTGTCCGCAGCTACAGGTAACCAAATGGCTGCCCATCTTTCGCCAACCGACAAACCCCTGACCCGGTGCGCCGACTGGCCGTTTGTTTACGCGTGTGCATGTAGTTTAACGGTACCCGCTTTTGCCACCTCTTGCATCGCAGCTCCGCTACCAAAAACAACGACAACGAGCGACTCGAGCACCGTTTGCTTACAGCATTTCTTTAGTTGTTTTGAGCAACTTTCCTCGCCCAACTGGCGGACGGGCAAGCGTTCGATACTGAGCGCGCCGGGGGTACTTTATTGCGCCACTCGTTGCGTACATGCTACCGTTTAACGTGCGTAATGGCCGGCCAAAGAACGGTTTGCAGAACATTATGAGGGTAGGCCGGAGTACTACTCATCAGCCCAAATCTGTGTAAGGAAGGGGACGGGGGGGAGGGGGGGGTTGGGAGCGGGGAGTAGCGTACAATAAACCTAGATTCGAAGTTTTCTTCACTATGCTACCGTTTGGGGCAAGCGTTTCGGGCGTACGTTTGTCTTCGTCAGATATAGTTGTTTGTAACACTGGCTGGAAAGCAGGGATAGCCAGGAGGGCAGAGGAAAACCGGGATAGGGGCAAATATTCTTCTAAACAACAACCACTTCGGAATGCAAATGGGGCCCCCGCCCGGTACAGTAGAATCGTGCAATCGCCGATGACTAACGGTGAAATGGTCGAAAGGGGAGGCGCAGTAGCAGCGCACCTTTTAAGCTAAGCAACACCTCCGGCCGTTCGAATGCGGTTGTGTGCACACCCACGTGTTCGTAGGCATACCATGACCAAGGCAAGGTATTCAACGATAAAATAAACAGTTTGTAAAAATGCTCAACACCTTTTGAATTACAAAATACAGATCTCAATGATGAAATTTCTATGATTAGGAGAGATTTAAAAAGCGGTAACATGCCTGCTTATTCAAGAGCCCTGCTACTAGCGCCATCTGAAGAGTAGTAGCAGCACTGTAAACACAAACTTAACTACTAATAAGCATTTTAAGCGTTTTTGTTCAAATTCCAGTGTTAACTGGAACCCCGTCATTTTGACAGGTAACAGCTCAAAAACTTATGGCAAATGTTCTAAGTGTACTGCAAAATGTACTGCGAAAACCTAAAACGTGATCAAGTAAACCAAATTTAAAAAAATATTAACCATCAATTTAAAACAATCGCATAAAACGCTTGGTAGTTTCAGTGTTAACAACACACTTTAAAAAGTTTATTTACTTTTTCCTAAGTAAGTTAGAAAGTCATTATCTTTGCCAATGGCAATACCATTACTAAATAGTTTTGAGTGAAAGAGAAGTGTTACTAGCCCTGAAGACTAGTCCAGTATAATTAGTGCTAAGTAAATTAAAACCAGTTCATTAAAGTTCATTCGCCAGGTTCATTAACACTAGATTTACGGAATCTGTCATTTTGACGGGTAATGCTGAACTTTCAATAAAGTTTTCTGTAGAGTTTTCCACTTCTTTTTCCATTTATGTTAATAACTGTTGCAACACTACTAAGGCTGCAAAGATAAGGTAGAGTCAAACAAAATATTATAAATAATAAAAAAACCTGAAGATATCATTGAAAATAAAAACCGAGTAAGAATGTCCTAGTAAAATAAACACACATAAACAAAATAAAAATTTACAAATAATGTGCCAGTGAACCATGTTTGTGCTAGATTATTTTGTTTTAAACTAGTTAAGACAAACTAGCTTCTAAAAAATACTTATGTTAAATTAATTCCATAAATAAAAAAATACCCGTTGGCAAAACATGGTTGTTCTAAAATCCAGAACGTTAAAAAGTCGATCGGGACATATAACATATAACAGTCGATAAAAAAGGCAAAAAGTAACATTGTGCCTTCTCGCTTGCCCAAAGCAAAGGAAACGCTTGCAACAGCGAACAGGAAGAAACACCTCTACCAACAAGCGTGAAAAAAAAACAAGTTTTAAAAATTAGCACCAATTAATGTGTTATGTCGATCCGCTCCAGACAGTAACAGCAAAAGAATGAGAAAAAAACTAAAACAAAAACAAAACATTCACGTTTCTGCATGATCGCGCGTCTTGACTTTGACAAATTTGCGTGCATTTTCGCGAAGCCTGTTCGGGCAACAAGTTTTGGCACATGCACCATACACGGGCAGGCGTTTCAGCCCGCAGTCCCCTTTCTTCGGCGGGGTGATGTAAGCGAGATATGTTTCACCTTCGCAGCCTACGAAACAGCAAAAGCAACACACCATCGCTAAAGTGGCGCCACGGTTAGCCGTTAGCCTAAAACTCCACCAGTAAGCCAACATTTACTGGGGCGTTCACTCGAACGACGGAAAAGCAAGAGTTTTCGAGTGTTAATTGCAGTGATGGTGCAGCATTTGGTAGCCGAATAATTTAATTATGATTCAATTAGCTTAAATAAATGCGTTACTATGTTAACGGGTAAAAGAGAGCTTATGATAAATATTCATTTTCTCGCATAATATTCTTATGCTCCTTAATGTCGCTATTTAAAATTGTAATCGCAAATTTCTGGCGTCAATTGTAATGTGATGATTGCATAAATTGGATACAAAAGTTGTGGCTAAAAAAATCTACTTCACCACTTCAAGACATATATTTGTTCCACCTACCAAATTTAGGGCCAAAAAAAAATAAAGACAAATTTCCTTAAGCCAGTGGTGTCAAACCACAAACGTGGGTAGCGGGCCGGTAAATATGTAAATAAATTCTCCGGATCAAAATGCTTGTAAAAATCTAGTCACGGGCCTGTCAAAGTGCATCGCGGACCTAATTAAAAGAAAACGCGTGCCATGTGTTTGACACACCTGCGTTAGAGGCAAATAGTTGGCAACTGTACTAACGAAGTTTGCAGATAATAAACATTGCTTTTGTTTTTTATTCTGTGGTATTGGCACACTAATATTTTTCTTTTCTTTTTTTTCAAACAAATTAAAATACTTCTTGTCGCTTTAATTCCAATGTTTTCCAGTATTAGTTACGAGGATCGCAAAGACAAGGGGGGGAAGGGGGGGGGTTGTTTTGGGGCAACCCTTTTTTTCACAACATTCCAAGTGCGATAAGGCGTTTCAAATAACAGCTTACCTAACGCGGACAAACAAACATTAGCAGTGCCAGCCGATCGGGCGAGCGGCATCAATGTACAACCTACACTGTTCAATTAACCGCAACGATTAGCAACGCTCCGAACGAGGCGAAACTAATGCTTTCATAAGTGAGCGGAAAACAGTGTTGCGCTACGAAACACACGATAAGGAGTTTCCCCTTGCGCTGCCAGAAGGGTGCGAGCCTATTGTGGCTAACCGCAGCATGTAAGGAAGAAGCGAAAGGGAGAGCAGACGGGCGAACGAGACCTAACCTAAACAATCGCCTAACAACGCGCAGGTATAGTGTTTACTTTACGCCTTGCAAAAACTGTCACCTCGCTAATGCCATTTACCTTTTAGCTACGGCGACATAAAGCTGCAATTAAAAAGCAAACACAAACATCTCTGCACCGCTCATCTCCGTCCGCTGCAACATCCGGTTTAGCACCAGCCGGCTAATGACCAGCACGGTTTATAAAAACAATATCCACCTTTATCTTCGATTTTAGCACCCCTGCTGCTGTTTTTCGCTCGTGCTCTTTTCCACTTTTCACACCGCGGTTCTCTCTCTCTCTTCCCACTGCAATCAATTCTGCATCTGCAGTGGAGTTTGGTCAGTAAATAATGTGGAAGAGAGAAGAGAACCACATGCAGCCGTGGCCAAACAGCAGCAACCGAAAGGAAAGAGCAACAACAACAACAACAAAAAATGCGCGCTACATGCCACCACAAAGGCATGACCTTCAATACTCTTACTGCCAAAAAAAAACTATATCTGTATGGGGAACCACGCTCACAAATTCTACCGATTGAGAAATATCGTTGGTACGGCGCAGTTGCGTTTTCTTTGCTGCTCGCCACCACTGCTGGCCTTTCGGACAACGCTGGGGACGCACACCGATTGCTGCATTACCATGTGCCAAGTACGAAACGACGAACGGCCCGCGAGTGCAGCTGGTAAGAGCGCCAGATCTGACCTTGGATCCTTCAAAGCCCTATTTAACGCGCGTGAAAGCACTCCTTGGATAACGACGACGAGACAAAAAAAAACAGGAAAAAACTGCATCTGGGCGAAATGGCAGGATTGCGCGTCGTGGACGTCATACCCAACTGAGGAGCGCGCGCGCAAACACACGTATGCAGGTTTTCGTCTTATCGAGCGCATTTTATTGGCAACCGCACCCCGATGAAAGCGGCGCTGGGTGCACTCCTCCACCAACAACATCTCGCTTGCCTTGAAAATTAACGAAAGCGAGAAGAGTGGGAAGAAAAAGGGGGGAGAAGGAGAGAAGGGAGATAAGGCAGGAAGGGTGGCAAACGTTCGGGAAAATTGTTCGAGACGCAGTTGATACCTTGGAGCGCTGCCAAGCTCGCCCGAATCGGTGGTTTTTTTTTTCGAGCAGTTGTTGTTCCCTTTCAGAAACCGTTTAATGTACGCCAGGCCTGTCAAACCCAATTACGTCAGTGCCCGCCCGTCGCGCCCAGCAACGAGCCGGAAAGGAAGGCAACGAGTGAAATTGTTCATCTAGATGAGTTCAATCGTATATTTTAATGTTTATTGCAACGAGCGGGGCGCGCACCAGCAACACTAATGGCTTTCCTTGTGCGTGCGCAATGCATTGTGAATTATGGCCTCATGAGAAGGACTCAATAGAATAGCGAGCGAGCGCTATCCGTAGGACGATCATTTTACGATCCTTTGTAAACCGTGCCAATAGACAAAGCATACGTTCATTCACAAAAACTGAACCAGAAACCTGTCGAGCTGTGACTCACCGAGTATCTCCAGCAGGAAGGAATGAAAGACAATAACAGCACCGGTCCGGAAGACCACACAAAGCCGGTGTGAATTAGCACAATTAACAGCTTTAGAAGCTCGGCTGTTTATGGCCGCTGCTCTGTTTGCTTTAGCAAATATACGTGAAACGGAATTCAGCTGGCATTTCCCAGCTGCTGGAATGGATGTTTACCGATATAAATTCAAGGATATGATTTTTTAATGAAACTATTCCTTGACTCCTACTATTAATTTGTGCTCTGGGACTAGATAGAACTACAACGGTCATTCGTCGTTTCTATTGCAACATACAATTGTGCGTTAGTTCCTGAACTGTTCCTGAAGCTTTTCTGCTAGAAATCTATTTCGATCATTACTAAATTCAATTTTACAAGCGTAAACAGCGTAGTGTAGTGCTCCTGGGATGGGCAAAGGCCAAATTAATGAAATAGTGAAATAGGTGGGCCAAATATTCGAAACAAAGAATTTTCATTTCCAATATTATTAAATAGAAACCTTAACAGACATTAATGTTGAATAATATCTTTCGCACTACTTGTGATCAAGTGGAATGTTTTTGTATTCTTCTAAAATATGGTGTCATTCAAAACTTATCTCTATGTTTGTAATTCAAAAAAAACGGATTGATTCAAGTGTTGTTTAAATGTTGGAATTTTTTTACACCTTCTACAACAACTATAACGAACACAATATTTTTGAATGAAACGGACCTTATATTAATTTAAAAAAGGAGCGCAATAACTTGCATAAAGCTCTTGGTGATGTTTTATGGGAATCTACAAAAGTTTCTCTAAGCCCTTGACGGAATTACGAGTTACTGTTGTAAATCAAGAAGTTAAACGTCTATTATAAATTTGAGTAGTTAATGTGAGATTACACCATAATAAGTATCTTTCAAAAGATATAAACGAGCTTTCTCTCGATAATAAAAATCAATTGAACTTTTTTCTAAAAGCAAAATTGACACATACATCCTGCTTAAAACCGTGGCGACGTAAAAAATTAGCGATAATATTTTATGATTTGCAAAATTGCAAAATTTGATTTCCATTTAACACTAGAACTGGCGTACCAGTCATGTTAACTAGTAACGATTAAATTTTATTTAAGCCACCGAAGAAGAAGAAGAAGAAGAAGAAGAAGTTAACTGAAAATTATCAATTTTAACAAAACCACTTGAAACGTTTTGCAGTTCTAGTGTTCTTTACTCTTTCATTATATGCTCAAACTCGTAATTGCAAGATTGATATAAAACAATAAAACAAAAAACCTTTACAAAGTTTCAAAACAATACAAGGAGCAACTGCCTAGACATGTTAAAATACAGAGAAAACAATGCTGACACAACGGGTCAAGTTACTTGTTTAAGAATTTCGTCGATTTCTTGGGATCCCGTTTCGCCACCCCTGTCTAGGACAAGCGATCAATTTACGCAAACAAGCCATTGTTGAGTGGGGCACTAGTCTTACCACCACTTTCGACTTACCTTTTCAGTGTGACGTTCTTGTTACCGCCGAGCTTGTTCAGCTTCACCTTCTTGCCGCCGCCGGTTGCGGTCGATCCGGAGCCGCCGGCCCCGGTTGCCGAGTCGGAATCGCTGCCGAACGAAACATCAGCCGCACCACCGGCCGCACCACCCTCGCCCCCGCCGCCGTCCACGCTCTCCAGCGGCAACGGTGCGACGGATGGCGGATCCGCACCCATCAGGTTTCCGTTCAGACTGTTCATCGTGCGGCAGGTGTTGCCGTTAGTGCGCGAGGTGCTGGAGAAGGTGGAGGCGACGGGCCTCGGCGGGTCGGTCGGGGCCGGCTCCTCCGGTCCCCACTCCTGTCCCGGCTCAACACTCGCGTTCCGCAGATTGTTCGCACTGACCAGCAGCCGATGGTGCTCGTCATCATTGTCCCCACTGACCGCTATGTAGCCATTGTAGTAGGCACCGGTGTTGCCAGCGATGGCGCCCCCGTTACTGCTGCCCGGCCGCCCGGTCGGTCCGGCCCCGTTCGTGGGCTTCAGTACGCTCGCCAGCTTGGCCGGCGGCCCCGCATGGTTGCCGTTCGTGGGCTTCGCGTGCCGACCGTTCGTCACCACGATCAGGTTGTTAAAGTTTTTGTCACTCTTCACCGCACCGGCACGCTGCGTGCCTCTGCGGCGCGACCGCTCGTCCTCGAGCCCTTCCCGCTCGTCCTCGTCCTCGTCGTCCGCACCGCCACCGGCCAGCAGGTTGGTGCTTTCGTCGCACTGGTCCGCTTCCGGCTCGTCCTGCCAGCGGTCCCGGTTCGAACGACCGGCACCAGCTGCCGGGCCTGCTCCCGCACCTCCACCGGCAGCACTGGAATCGCTTAGCAGCTTGGTATCCGCGCCGCCCGAACCGATCAGCTGATAGCGGTGGCTGGCCACACTGCCACCGCCACCGTGTTTGATTGTTGGCTTGATAATGGAGCGCACCTGGGCGGACGTGCTCGGCGCGGCGCTGCTTGCACCGGACCCGGGCGCGCTGGTATCGCGCGGTACCGTAACACTGGCAGCACTGCCGCTGGACACTGCTCCACCGGTTGCGGCCGCGGTGGTGGTTGCGGTCAGGTTGAGGCTTAGATTACGCGTTGCTGCTGCAGCCGCCGCGGATGGTGCCTTTTCCTCGACTGGCAGCATGTAGGAGAGCATGTTGGCAGCAGTGCAGCGAGCGAGCGCGCTCGCATGCAGTTGCAACTGCGCTCACGCCGTCGGCAAGGCGGCGCTGGCCGTTTGATAGCTTCCGTGGGATAAAAAGGGGTAGCAAAGGGAAATAGGGAGAGATGGGGAAGGAAGGGGTCAGTAGGTAGGTCAGAACCAAACCCGAGAGAGGAAGAGAGAGAGAGATAGAAAGGGAGAGAGAGAGAAAGAGTGAGCAGAACCAATCAACAATAACAACAGCAGCTAAACCGATGTATATATAGAACGGGAGTGAGTTACCGTTCTTCCCCTTAACAGCTGCCCCTCGTTGGCCGTCCTCCCACACTTGCTGGCGATGCTGTAGATGCTGGTGCTGATAATATGTGTTTGTGAATCGCCTGATACACACCGCTGCTTGCCATACACAATCAACCACAGGGCAAAGCGGGCAAGCAGTGCACCGAGATACCACAGTACACACGGCGAACTAAGTCCGACCACTATAAACGCAGCGACTGTTTGAGTGAGCGATCGGTACAGGGAGCCCAAATCCAGGTCGTCACTCACTGCCGTCACTCGATCTCTACTCTGCTGGACGTTCCTCCTTGCTGGCACCTGTCAAAAACAGGGTTTTTACACGCGCACACTACTTTTCTCACCAACACTCTTTTATCCTTTAACAACACACACACACAGACACACAAACACTCTCACATGCACCTGCACAGCGAGGCGATGTTTTCACTTCCCTTCCAAACAAAAACAAAAACAGAACAAATTTCGACCCTGGGTCACCCTGTGTTTGCCACTCCTGTCAGGTGAGTTACTGCCCGCCTCCAGGGGCAGGGCGGTCGGTGTTGTTTGATTGCGGTTGATAGTGAACGACTCGCTGCGGGTCCTGTCGGACGCCTGACGCTAACGCTTCCGCGACCACTATGTCACTAATGGCGGCGGTACGCGGCGGCCCGCTTTGCCAAAACAAACATTTTGCCGTTCGCTGCTCGCTTGTTGTGTGCTGTTTTACCACCTCGATTGCCTGCTTTCTGCTTCCCTCTATACCACCCCCGATTAGCGCAAGCCGTATACTAAATTCGCTCTTTCGCTCAGCGCGAGCGCTCCCGTCGTGCACCCGCTCTCCGGCAACGCTCTCGAAATTGCAGGGCGCGCTGGGTTGTGTTCCCGATTTTTTAGGATACACAGCGCATCCGCTCGCTCTTCCTCGCTCTTTCACACGCACACACACACACACCCACTCTTTACGATTCTTTATTTTTTGTAAATTGGTAATTTTGCTCTTTTCGCCTTGCCCCGTTATCGAGCGGTGCGTGCCTTATTTTTTTTTACTTTCCGCTCTTGTATTTGGCAGACAGGATGCGGGCGGCAAACAACGCCGTGGCAGATGAGCCCGCCTGCTGTGACGTACGTACCGAAAAACTGCTCGACTTTAGAATTGCAAAACACGACCAAATACACCACGCGACAACCGGTACTGGGGAAACGCGGGTGGGGAAGGAAAACAATTTTAACACGCAATACGCACGGTCACGCGTTTCGTAGCGGTGGTAGTAGTGAACCGTAGCATCGTTCTGTGGGACAGCACGCCGTGTGTTTCAGTGATTTTCCACCCCGCACGCTGTGCACATCCTTGCCACATTTTCCTTTTGTTTCGCCTTTTTTTTTCCTATGCTTTTTCTCTTGCTTTTTTGCGGTTTGCAACAATCTGCACCGTTTCTGTGCCTGTAATGCCTAAAACTTCTTTTCTTTTCTTTTTTTCTGGTTTTCACTTCTTCACCATATAATTTGCAGTGCGCCACTTAAAATCACTGGAACGTCAAACACAACACAATGTTGGGCTGGCTCAATCGACAAAGCACCACCCGAAACAAGGACTTCCGGTACGTGACCAGGAGCTGTGGATGAGAGAGAGAGCAAATAAGAAAAACGTATTAGAAATTCATATTAATAGAAGATTCAATAGATAAAACAAATCAGGTAAAATAACGTTATGTAAATAAATGTTAAGGTAATTAAATAGATTCTGCTTATTGGCATACGTTTTAGTTACTTTTGCAAGGTATCACGTTAGAACCACAATGTTTAACAAAACATAAACTTGTTTATTCTAGTTTCAAAATGGTTTAAATTTGTTTATTGTTATGAAAACAAAGTTTTGCGTTGCATAAATAATGCCTTCTCAGCTGTAGGATTTTTATAAATAAATAGTTTTAGGGGGGTGATCGGGGCAATAAAGACTACAGAAGGAAAATGCCGTAGAAAATGTGGAAACCTCACGAAAATCATTGCGAAAATACAGCAAATAACTGTGTCTTCCTCTTGTTATATGGGTATTTCACAAAGAAAAAATAGTTTAAGTTTTGATTAACATAATGTTCCAAAATGACATTTTCTGTGATTGTCTCAACTGTACGAACAAAAATAGACCACCCCATGGGGCAATATGGGTCAACTTCCCCAATCAGCTAATTTGATGGTCAGTGACATAATTTAAGTGTAAATTAGGCAAGATAGCTTTCGTTTTGCTTTTTCATAACAGTTTAAAACACTTTTCGTAAATAATAAGCAAAAGGTAGGGTATGATGTTACTGTAATGTTTACTTCATAGTTGACAGTCTAAACTAAAGTCCAAAATAAAAATGATCGAATAGCATTACACAGTTATGACATTCATTGCCCCGCAGAAAGTAGCATTGGAAAAACGTAGTAATAATTTTGTTTTAGTTAATATAAATACGACCATAGGTACAAAATAGTGATCATGCTACCAGTCTAACCTTAACAATGAAAATTATTTTTAATATATTATTTCCGAAATCTCGGATTTTTTAGTATTTATAAAATATTTCGATTATTTACACGAATTTCGATCGGATTTTTACAGAAGCACTCACTAGTAGTATTCTTTATGACATCGGTAAGAAACAGAAAAACAAAAATCTTGTTTATATGGCTTGATCAAGGGTGGCATGTACTGCCCTGACTCCCCGTAACTACTAGAAACTACTAGAAAAGTAATTTTGAGGGATAACGCTTAAATCTCAATATTGTAAATAGTGTACAAAATCCAAAAGTGTAGACAAAAATGTATTTAAGCGAACGTTTTATTTAAATGTATACTCAAATTCATTGTAACTGTTTGAATGGTCTTTTACTTGATTTCGCAAATGTTGCACGCTCATCGCAACTGCAGCACTTAACAGGAAAGTAATAGCAGTTGATTTCGTAATGGCATCACATTCAAGCCAACCTTCTCACTTCTCACTATCGCAATCGCAGCACACGATATCGAAGAGTTCACATTGCTTCTTTGTACTGTAAGTGTTCAACTAACACGTATAAACCCAAATATTATAATATAATATTTCTTTTAGCAAAGCAAGTTTTTTCCATTCAATTCAAACCATATTGTAATAATTATTTTAAACCTTTCGCATTTCCCCTTGTGTATGGTGTAGCGATGTAGTAGCGTACACTGTTTGCACTAGACTCAAAATAAGTAAACCAAACTCAACCCATAAAACGAAAAGGAAAACCCCGTTCCCTTCACGCATACCACTACACACCCTGTGCCGAGAGCCGTATTACGCATCGGACACCAAAAGGCGCTAGCAGCAGAAAGAAAAACAGCGGTTTGAATACTTTATATTTATCGGAAAAGAATAACACTAATGACCCGCACTTAAGGATGACCCCCATTTTTTTCCAACCTGCTACTCTCCGCTTCGTAGCGGAGCAAAAAAAAGAGTAAAATTGTGTTCTATGTGGTTGTGATGGGACGTGGAGGATTGTCTCGGTATTTTCCGAAACCCTTTGCCTTCCCTAATTTTCCCTTTAGTGTACATATAGTTTTGTATGAGCGTGTCTGTGTGGTACAGCGCTCAAACTAATACAGACGCGGGAGCTTTCCAGACGCGGTGCACAACTATTCACGATGCTACCACAGTGTCTCCTCCTCTCCAACATTTCCTCAAGGACAAAGGCGTTTTTGGGTTGGGCTCTATATCTTCTGCGTCTATCTAGCTTTTCCCTCGTTTCACCACCGGCATCCCTAGCAAAGACCAACCTTTCGCATACAGCCCGCAAACCAGCCCCTTTCCCGACACCTTTCCCCTGCCCGTGAGCGTGACGCAGCAAATCGGGATACGACGATGATACGGCGCACGGTGGTTCAAAGGCGAACATAAAGTTGGTTATTTGACATAGCCAAAATAGAAAACCAAATTTTTTGAAGGCGGATTTGTTACTTGGTGTAAAGCGATAAATCGACTAATTTTTATGCATTAAAATAAAAAATAACATGATTTTAATTGAAAATATTAATAAAACATCATAGGCACTTGATATTAGTTACAGATTTTTATTCCTAATAAAAAATATGTAAATTATAACGTATCTTTGATCGATTTACGGTCGGTTTAAAATAAACGGTTTTAAACACTAGTTGGTGAAAAACTGAAACATGTATAAACACATAGCAGCATGAGCTTCCCATCAAAACTATCAAATAAATAATAATAAAATTTACAAGTTTTGACTTTATATAGCTCGTTTTTGTTTTTAACTTATTTAAAAAAATATATTTTCAATATATTCAGAAAAAATCAGCTGCCCATAGCCACTCCTCTGTAAGTTATTAGTAGTAGATCCGTTGGAAGTAGAAAAAAATAATTTGTTGTTGAAGTTTACGTACTTTTCATACATACTTCTGAGGAGGAGACTTACTTTGCATACCAACAACAACAACAATTTCCTTCAATATTATCAAGAAGCCTATACAAATCTGCAGTTCCGATATGTTATGTCCGCCTATTACCCAGAGATAGACCACTGTGCCGGCATGGGTACGGCGATGGCGATGGGTGCGCGCTGCAGGAAAAGTGAAACGTTGATTTTGTTATCCTTCCTACCCTTTTTTTCTGTTGGTTCTGGTTTCTGTTCG
This sequence comes from Anopheles epiroticus, assembly GCA_000349105.1. NCBI lineage: Eukaryota > Metazoa > Arthropoda > Insecta > Diptera > Culicidae > Anopheles > Anopheles epiroticus. The sequence goes on along the minus strand of KB671565.1, from coordinate 717,400 downwards.
GGAAAGATAATTCTCCCCCAGTGGCAGAAGTAGAACGGTGACCGGCAATTGTGGGGCGTAAAGCACGGGATGAACTATTAAAACGGAAAAGGAGATATTGATTTTCAAGCGTTTCATGCGGCTTATGTGCCGCTAGACGGCCAGTGAACATAAAGTCAGTCCCTGTTCTGCTATACACACACCCACACGTGCACGTACAAGGATGGAAGAGACTACTATACACATACACGCACACACACATCTAGCAAACGATTGATTTCCTTTTAATACAGACTCCCGCAAGCAGTTCTAATGTACGGGGCTGGTTTGATTGCCAGTGTGGCATGCAAAACGGCAAAAGATAGCCAAGCAAAACCAAAACGTGTTAGTACAGAGTTTATATCACAATTATTATCTCACGCTTAATAATTCTTGTACGAATTCATATACAATAACGTGCTAAAACTGATCTATAGTTTGCTGTACCCCCCGCTACACAGCACATTGATATGTTTAAGAACTCCCTTGAACACTCCCACATAATCAAAAATGACCCTATAAAGAAGAGCATACAACCTGTATTGAAATCTGTCACACTGTGCCGACTGTGTTGAAATACTTTTGACGTAAGGTTTTGTTGTATTTTATCGTTCAATAAACTAGCTTTAATTTAGGAACCATTCTCAGTGCCCATTAGGCAGTGCACTGTCGCATGCGATTAAAAATCTGACTCGCAGCAACCACTGTGTATAACCAATTATTATTTTATGAGCGTTCGCGCGCATCGCTACAACACTTTTCCGCACCGACTGCACGGTGGGCCGTTTGGAACAAACAACGGGCAAAAAAACATAATTTGCAGATTAGTTGTTTGAAAAATTGTTTCGTGTACACTATTTTGTAGCGGGTTAATGTTGATGATTTTTGTGTAATGGTAATGGGATAGTTCCAGTAATTTCTGTTTTTAATTCATGTTTTAACTCATGTTTTACCTATCTCTTTTTATTATACTACAAAACATCATCAGTGCAATTAATAATTGATACTTATTCTGAGTACGCTGTGCAAGGTATTTTGGACTATTGGTAGAAGACTATTTGTAGGGATCTGAAGTAAAAAAGGCTTTTATAGAAATATCTACAATTTTCGTATCCTTCTATCCTTTCGAGCTTACTCCCACCTTTACCTGAAATTAATTTCTAAATGCCCATAATAGCTTCTTCGACAAAGTAACTAATTGAAGCCGGTGCCTTTATTATAACATAACCTCAATTTACATGCACTTTATATACTGTAGAAGACATTTTACAACGCCCGTAATGAGCTGAAAAAAATGCTAAAGTATTTTTGCCATAACTACCTTATATCTTGTTAACGAGCAAATAAGAGTTTCGAACCTTTAATAGCTATCAGATACATTCAACTAATACTTTTTCAACACCTGAAACGACATTTTCTCGAGCCGTTCAAACTATGCGCTCCTAACTCGACTCAATCGCAAACGAGATGCGAGTGCTCACGCTCAATCAAGCTTCTTTGCTTCATGAAGCGCCACTCAATCAATGTAGTTCCGTGTGTCAAGTATAGCTGGCAAACCCGAATTGATAAAGAATAGCTACACATATGAAATTATGGAACTAACTAGAAGCATGCGGAAGCAAGTGTGCCCTGTGACTCTTGCACTCGTTGCGCAACACTGGAGAAGTGAAATATCTATCGCTGTATTACAAAGGGTACAAATTAGAATCACTCTTGAAACCGTGTTCTTCCGCGTGGCAGAACAATTATTAAAAGTAGTTGATCCTTCTAAGCTAGAGCATTTTTCGCGACTTAGCGTAAATAGCTTCGAAGCATTCAATGATAAATATTTCTGAAGTCTTTAGACGCTAGCTCACAGTATTTTAAAATTGTCTTAATTTACTCCTACTATAGGAAATAAATGGATGTTAAGGAAAGACTTAGATTATGTTTGTCCAAGTTTATCCCAGCAAACTACCACTGTGCCACTGTAGATCATCGAACGACTGCCAATGACGCATTTCTAAAATAAAACCCCCGCTGCCGAAAATTGCTAAACCCGAGGAAAAAACCTGTTAGTCCTCATTTCCAACGTGACATCGCGGCCGCCAGTATAACCTAGATTTGGGCACACCCTTGTACTGGTTCCACACCTTAGGGAGACACATTCGTCCCTTGCGCGCCGCATCCTCTCGCGGTGGGTGTACGGTTCTTGCGAAGGGTCCGAAATCCCCGATTAACCATCTGCTTGCCAAACCTGCACATGGTTCTACTGCTGGAGCGAACGCTTAAAGCGACGAGACCCGCGAGACGATTTATGTGACGCTGCTTTTATTCCACTTTGGTGACGCGAAAAACATAAGGCGCCAGTGAGATATGGGCAACGTGTCGGTGGTTTGTGGAGGCCAAGTTGCACGTGGTTGTTTGTATGGTTCTTCATGGTACAGTGGATGGATACTTTATACGCGGGCATTACAATCCGTAATCGAAATTTTGTTGTCTATCCAGCTCAGTTTATTCGGTATAAAAAAAAACAACAAAACATTACCTGCCCTACGCTCAATGTGCAAGATGGCGATGAGACAAAGACAAGACCAAACGTATTGGTCCTTCGAACCGGATTTTTCGTTCTTTTCCTTAAGACAACACAGTATCGGTGGCAAGGAACGGAAAAGACGCAATAACTGTGTTCGAACTTAGGAACTATTTATCGCGCCCGCACTATCTTCCCCCTTTTTCCACTAATCAACGTTCCGTGCAGTTCGTGCCGCCATAAAACCATCGCCATTTCTCATTCACTGTGATTAGATAGGCCACTCATCGGTGGTAGCTGGCAGTGGTTTCGTTTGTGAAAGTGGAGGATCCAATGACCGATAACACTACATGGTACCGCCATTCAGCGCTAAGTAATTGAAATTCTTTTGAAATGCTTTGTTAAACGAGATTCTGTGGTAAAACAAAAAGGAGCAACATTTCTTATGCGCTATTGCAAAAGCGGAGCAAGAAGCAAAATGGCCACTATCAAAAGAATTCCAAGAACTAGAACCAAATCGGTGCGGACGGCTTTAGCAGCTATTTAAACACTTCGTTTTCTAGCTGCTCGATATAATTACATATAAATAATCGTACATTTTTTTCTTTGTTTTCTACAAAATTTCCAAAATAACAGCATGGGAGGTAATTCGCTACCGAAATCATTGTTACACTAGAGCGCCGTCTTTAATATGTCTAGCGAGGATGCTGTTTATAGCTAGTGATAATATTTTGAGATACGAATTTATCCGACAAAAAATAAAGTATTTATAAAGAAATTTTACAAGAACTATCTACAACATCAGTAAGGAGTTCATACATCTTCAAGGTACGCAAACCAACGTAACTAATTTTGAGAATCTAATAAAATGTCATTGATATAGATATTGTAGAAAACAAAACAGATTCTCAACAAAAAAACGAGAAAAAATTGATGGTAACAAACCTTTTTTGGCTATCGCTAAATTTCATTTTCAAGTGTAAATTTTAAAATAAATACGCAACCATGACCGTAAGGCCCCATATATCTTCCCGTACATATCCCAAGAATGTAATAACTAGAACACCCTAAAGATGGAAGACTGCAGGTTATTAACCGCACCCCGGAACATTGTGCGCGCGCGCTCCAGATGCGATTTGAATCCATGACCTACTTTGCGTAGATTGCAAACGCTTCCCATCTGCGCTACGGGACCATCCCAGACGACACACGTTTAAAGCGTAATAAAAGCATGTGTCACACCGTACTCTCTTTTCAGCTCGTTCGACCAACTTCACATCAGCGAATGGCAAAAATAGTTCACATCACGTGGAAATTAATTAAAAACATCTCCCATTACCTTCGCGAAGCTTGTCCACCGTAAAGATTACATCAAAACTAGACAACCTTCAGTCCGATAACGGAGCCGGCACGGTGAGTTGGCGGCACAAATGATAACGTGCGCTTGGTGGATCGATCATTCAGGTGCTTTATTGACTTTGAAACAGCTTCTACAAACGTTTTACAACACTATTAATGCAGTTACAACACTCCACGATGAGTGGCGACAAAACACAACACGTTGACAAAACTTGAAAAGATAATCATTGTTTGGGTGCTACTCACACCAGAAAAGCATTGGTCTGAAATCTGGTCATGGATGATACAATAAAAATTGTCTTCTTTTTTGTTGATTGCCATTTTTGGCGTTGATTTGTTTTGAAACTTATCGATTCCAACTGCGACACTGCGCCGGCATCGACGTGCGGACGTGCGTTGCATAATTATTTGGCGGAGCTCGGATAAACACGAAACATGTTCCACCCGTTGTTGGGGTAAGCTTCATTTCCTTTGGTGCTTCTTTACTGCTAGCACAACACCTCTGTTTTAACTACCATAAAAACAAACAGAACCCGGTCGGTGCAGCTGGATCGCAATCGCTGCTATATCTATCAAATGAATGGGCAAAGCTACCATACCAACCAGCTATAGCTAGTTTCGAAAAATTACTCGTGCGAAAGCGGCCAACGGCAAGGTAGTTGACTGACATGGTATGAAGTCATCCTCCTTGTAGCCGTCCGCCCCAGTACACCCAGCGACATCACAATGGCTGCACCAGTTCCGATCCCCTCACGGACAGCGACGCTGTTCACATCCTTTACCCATCACGCTACCGGCCGCGGTAAGCTGTCGCGGAGCGTGTGGAGAAGCAAAGTGAGGTTAGGGAAATGAAAGGAATTCTTCTCGCCTAACCAAACAACACAACAGAGCAAAGGGGGAGTGAAAAAAAAACAGAAAGAGGCAGAAACAAATGCAGCCAGCATGTGAAATGTGCCCGGAAATGGTGGATTGGCACACACACACACTCCCACCCCGTTCTGCACCGACATACCAGGGGTCCTAGGATTGACACCACCGTTTGGCAACCATTTTCCAGCGCCGCACCCCCCCGTCGATGTTGTATGTTGTCGAGACCACATGTGTTCGTCTTCGTCGGGCACCGTGTGTTTCCCAACGCAGCGTTGGAAAAATCGGGAAAAAATGTGAAGGGGGGGGGGGGATGTACATATGTGGATGTGTCTTATTGTTGTGCCACTGTTATCGTTTCGCCCAAACGAAAGTGACAGCAGCGAGGAAAAAATCATCCCACACCATGGATATAGAGAGGTCACGCTTCTCCACACCCTCCAAAATCGAGCCGGTGGTGAAGGTGTTTTTCTTTTCTATTTTCAAGTTGGGGGGGGGCGGGGTGCGGACCTCGCGAACGACACTCTCCGGGGCAGAAAGTGCACCGCACGGGCAGGCACAGATTGCACAAGCAGACAGGATAACTGGACCGTGACTGATAGTGCGCAATGGCGAACGGCCGAAGTCTCGGTCTGGCCGGACCGGCTTTTACCCCTCGGTTGGCATACGTTACGCAACCACGGTTGGAGTACGGGAAAACGGTTGTTTTTTTTTTTGATAAAGTATTTTTTTATGTAATTGCTGCCAAGGTAGACGAAGGTGTTACGTTGAGGAACCACTTAACGAGGGCGTTAGATGCAAGCAGCGTGACAAATAAATGAAATCGTTCGCCATGGACCTTTGAGTAGGAGAATGGAGGTGGATCTGAAGATGCGCGTCACACCACCATCAGTGACTCTTATGGAAGGTTCCAGTATGTTTAAGCACGATTTTAGCGTGTTTCTGTTGCCTATCAGGCGACGTTTCAATTAGAGGTTATTGTTTATATTACAAATCTGACCAATTAGAAGAATTTCTCTCAACAAACGTTGAAAATTCAACTTTCAAGATCAGCTGATCTACAGTTTTTTGTCCTATCTGCAGAAGTAAAAAAAAGTAGAAGAAAAAAAATAAAATTGTGCAAAATGAATCTTTTACATCCTTCCAAACAATTTCACCGTGAAACACCGTAAATTCATGAGCTAGCTTTTGAAGCCGTTTATGTGATATACCATTTGCTAAAGCGATTTTGTGCAACTTTTTTTACTGATTTTTTATGTAGCAGGATTCAATTATTAGTGACGTGACGAGTAGTAGACGTCTTCTGCAAGCATTTTTCTTTCACACAAAATAATTGTCATTTAACTATGGGCGATGATAGTTTTTTACACCTTTTTGTTAGTTTATCTTGTAATTCATTTTTGTTTTTTTTTTGTTAAATTAAATTTGAATTGCAAATAAAGGATAATATAGCAATACGGCCTGGCCATTACTACCGGATAATAAAAAAGGGAAAATATGTTTTAGTTAAAGACGCGGAGGTGACAATCTCAAAAAAGACCGTCTCGTCAAAGAAAGGAATTACTATTCAGCAGTGTAGTATCAACAAAAAAGTTCACCCCTTGATAGTCTTCTTCCTTAATCGAACCTTTATATAATCAGCATGACCACACCAGGAAAGTTATCAATCTCCAAAATAAATAAATATAGTCCTTTTGTAAATTAGCATAGACCAAGTGTTTGGTTTCAAATAGTAAATAAAAATGTATTTCGTTAATTCATTATACTACTGATATTAACTCAAGTGACGATGATCTGAACATAAGTTTCTGTCTTAAGAAATATACGACTGCAGTAAGGAAAATAGTCAATTTAGTGAACAAAATAATTATTTGTAATACACGCCAGCGTAACAACTAGTCAAAAAAAACTAAAATTAAACTATTCCAATATCAACGCAAGCTAGAAAAAAATTGTAGAAACATATCAATGTACTAATGTTTTTTTGAAAATAAAATTGTTACATCAATGTCAAAACAAAAATCCGTAGCAATAATATTATCCCGATATTTGTTCTACGGTGCCCACTGTGCATTGGAGCAACACGCTTCGAAAGTGCTGAAGCCTGAACATACAAGAGTTCTCAAAGAAAGATAGCTCTTTAATGTACAGTTGTAAAACTCTCAGGTTTGCAAGAATTGTTCAGAATTTTAAATTGTTAATAAAAAATTGTTTAATACATGCGGAATTACCATTAACATATATTTTTTTATTCCTTTGGGGTTTAATAAGCAGTGCAAATATATTTTTTATAATTAAGATCAAGGTATGTTAACCGTAACTTTGTGAGATTCTAAATGGAAGTTGTTTAATGATAATGGAAATGATTTATGGTACACGGTTTTAATGCGGAAAAATCTCAAAATCGAAGTTATCTTCAGAATTCAGAACCAGGTTTGATACAGACAGATACAGACAAAAAACAAACAGAATTTTGACAAGCATATCACGGTCCAGGTAAGCACAGAATAGGTGTTTATTAAACAGTAAAACAAAATCTAACTGGTTTGTTCGAGGCGCCGTCTGTTTCATTTGTTGCTACGTGCCGTACAGTGCACCTTTTTGAAATGCTACACCTTTTCTGAAGTCTTATATCTTGTACGATGGCTTCCAGAGCGCTGCCTTACACTTACACTCTCATCTCGTACGTGCAGTACATAGTGAGACACTCACTACCCATTTCATTTTGAGACTTTCTCAGCGAATACAGAGCACAGTGCCTGCTTACATTCAAAATCCAATTAAACGTATTTCTCTTCAAGAACATCATATCCCAAAGACCCCTTCGGAGCGCAAGTGGCTATTTCAGAAATACACAACGCTAACCCCTAGGAACGAGGCACTGGGGATCTTGAGAAAGCAATCAACGCACAACGCCCACAGGCAGGAACAAAAGAGGAAAATCATCAACCGCCCTATCAAGTCCGACAACCCAGAAAGTCCAATATTCCACAGACGGGGAAAATGCATGGACCCGAGCACCGACCCTTCCGACAAGCAGCCGCCAAAACGCGAGGGTCCGGCAATTGACTGGACGCCGGGAACGCGCCCAAGAATGGTACTTCTTTGGGGTTTTGATTTTTATTACATTTTCATCGGCAATTGAGCAGGTTCTCCAGCAGACGATCATGGCGGGACATGCAAAGTCGGGCCACGCCAGAAGCGATCGCCTTTTAAGGGAGAGCGGGTGGGTAGAGGGCGGAGGGGGAGTAAGGAGGGAGGGGTAACTTTTAATGCTGCTACCAGCTGCAGTCCGTGATGCGCAGACGGAAGGGAGCCGATGTTTTCCGTGGGCGGGCGGGCCGACTGGGTGCGGGATGTTTTTCGAACGTCGTCAAAAACCCATGCACAACCGTTCCCTTCACCCCTCCCCCCCCCCTCCCCCGTTCCACGCGCACTATCAGCCATAAATATCAATTTGGGGCGTAATTTTCAAATCGTCTAAGCTGCGTAAATCCGTTACCGAGCGCTCCGTACGCAATTTGCGCCGATCGTCTACCCGCGTGCCGGATTAACTCCGGACCCAAACGTGGCAGAACTTTTGGGGCATTTCGAATTACACGCACAAGAAACTTTCGCCCAAAATTATGAACTACCAACCAACCACCGGCTAGAAGCGGAGAGAGAGAGAGAGCGAGCGCGAGTTTGATGCCCTTCTTCGTTCATGCTCCATTTGGTCCATTCCATCGGTGGGGTTCGTGTGGTACGTTTCCGGGCAGACACTGCCGGGATGTGAGCAGGGAGGAAACGGCTGCAACCATGGCAACCACGGTAGCAATAATGCGTACTTAATCGATAGGCATAACTGCTGCAGCGCGGAGCTAACTGTACACTCTAAGAGTGCTGGAAGCCAATGCCGCAAGACACTTCCAAGCGCCTGTGTCTGGGAGCCGAACGAGCGTAACGGAAGGTTTTTGTGTCCAGGTCTAAGAGCCCAGCCAAACCGACCACATCCGGACGGGGCGTATTAATCAGACTGAAAGTGTGCGCTTTGCCCAAGATGGAGCTGCGGCGCTATCCAAAGAAGACAACAACAAAAAAACAAGACAACAAGTAGGCACACTCCCTTCGCTGGCAATCGTGTTTTGGATCCAAAGAAGCGCACCTATTGTTTTCTGGCCCAGGTCCAGCATTGGGAGTAGGCCTTCGGGCGGGCGTCCAGATTGGCCAGAGCATCGGTCGGAAGTCCTGACCAAATCCGCTCAAATACTCCCGCCGGACAAGGGCATCATTTCGGACAGTGTTGTTTTGATGTCCCATTGTTGGAAATGCTATTAGGCGCACCTACGGTACACGGAAGTGCATAACCTCGGCCGGTGGGACGGGCAGGAAGCCAGGGCCTGTTATAGGGTTTCGCTTCGCCCATTCCAAACCCGACTCGTAAACATAAAGACGTAGTTGTTTTGCCGCCGTGAAACACCTATCCGCACCAACAAACTAGGTTACAAAACGGACCTGTGCTACGGTGAGCTGGGGGACAGGGTAGGGACGTCAAAGCAAAGGGCGACACAGAGGAGGTCACAGGATTGCGGAAGCCCCAAAAGGGAGGGCGAACGATGTGTGGTGTGGTAATGTTCTAAAATAAAAAAAAGAAATAACCCCCGAAACACTCACGGGGCTCGTTACACACGCTGCCTTTCCGCATGTGTGTTTGCTTCAGCCTGACCACCGCTCCTCCTCCAAGACAGCGGCAAGGGAACGTGTCTGGGTTGATTATTCGAAATGTGAAACCAATCCCTCTGGGGAAACGGTGGAGAGGTAAATTTTAACACCAAGCAAGCCAGTCCTCACCACAAGTGTGTTTCCGTTTCCACCGCGTGCGCTCGCTTCAAACGTGCAAAGGTTTGTACCGAAAAATGAGAAAATCCCGCAGACTTTGTGGACTCTAGCGGACAGAGCTAAGCTACATATCGCGAAGTTCTTAAATATCTTTCCAAGTACTGACAACCGTCACGTGGCGGAGTTCGTGATCTTCATTAAAAATATTAATAGAACGTAAAACGTATTTGCGCTGCACCATATCTATTGTGTTGTTGTATAGAGCTATTATAGAGTTTTTGGACATTGCAGGACCTTTGGATGACGTGCTTAAATTTGGTTTAGTGAGATTCAAATCCCATTCGGACCATTGCCCAGCAGTGAGAAATGACTATCCAACTACAGTGGATAGAGTTATTAACTGAGCGTGACTAGCCTGTTGTAGTAAGCACCCAAAGTCATCGAAAGCCTCATTTCCGTATTCTTCAACAATAAGGTTCGGGAAGGACTTGAATGAATATCGGCTGTTGGCCAGAAAACACACAAACAATAAGTCTAGATTGCCAGAAATGACCAACATTACCTAAGAGATTGTTACATCTAGAAGAATAGCAAAAAATTCTTCATTTTAAAATTGATGGAGAGTGAAATTATCGTTCAGAGAAAGCCATGAAGCTCATCAGAAGAATTATTCTACCTTCAGACCTTTCTTTATCATCAATTCTGAAATTGGTCCTATTCTGAACGAAATAACGGCATAAATTCGAATCAAGGTCTTAGACAAAATTGTAGCTACTACAAAACACAATTGAGATACAACAACCGTCTTATTTACAGGAATGCGTGTGTAAAAATCTATAGAGATCCCATTAAAATATTCTCGACAAAAGCATTATTTTACCAACACTAGTATGTAGTGGCAGATCATGCCTAGAAGAGACTGCAAACGATAGCATTTTACAGATCGCTACGAGGCGTAAGTGTCACACTGCGAATTTAAATCCCGCTCGCCTATTACCCAGACAAAGAGTCCATTCTATGGATTATCCACCTCTTCTCAAATGAGAAAGTTTCATTAAAATCTGTACAAAATCAAACAGACAATGATTTCAATACATGATAAAGTCATGTTTATTTGACTCTTCTTTTTATTTAGGACTGATTGAAAAGGAGTATATGTCGAGGCAACTACAATCAAAGAATACTAGCTTGTAGACTTTCTGGTAAGAAGTAACCAATTAAAGGCAGGAAATGCAGCAGGAAGATAATTTACTAAACACTCTGTATGTTAGGAACACTGGTGACTATTTTATCGCGTCAAACAGTTTGAACTTTTGAGTACTTGGCGTTGGATTCTACCCCAAGTTTTTCTAAACTAGACATCCAACGTTTAAAAAAACTAAGATTCCTATAACATACAAATAATTCATGAAAGTCCCAAAGGTCAGAATTTCTACAAATATTTAATAGAGTTAAAACTCCGTACATGATCTTCACAAGATGTACGTAAAGCTCAAATGTTTTGTCTAAAATCTCGAGGATCATACGTATGATGTTGTTAACAATTGTTCTAGAAGCTGTCCTAATCCCAAAAAAAATGAAAATTGTTCCATCCAACTACTAATTTCTATTCTATTTCTAATGGACATGTCCCATAATGTGCTTACTGCGATAAATCATCTATGCAGTAAAATCCAGATGTTTGCCCGAACGGTGGAGTTGTTAAATTCTACAGCAACACCATTAAGACGGCTTCATTAATTAACATACCTAATTTGCAACGCATACGTTGGTCGCGCCGTAGCTGATGGAGCGTCGTCACCGCCACCGTTTTATTGATTCGACGGTTGATTGTTGCTGGTGCTGGTGGTGCTGCCACTGCTGCCACTGTTGCCGATGCTAATGTTGACTGATGATTGGAGAAAACTGGCGGAAAAGGCAGATCTCGCGCGGTGCGGCCCTTCTGCAGCCGATCCGCGTGGTGGGATGGAGAAAAAAACGGGGAAAGAAGAAAGTAAGAGGAGGCAGTTTAACATGCTACCGAGCGGGTAAATGGTACAAAAGTGTGTCAACGAGCGTTATAATTAGGTTCAATCGGACGCAACAAACACCCCGGATGGGTTCGCAAAACGGCGCGGCAATAGTGCGGAAATATATTGGGATCTGATCTTTCTCTCTCTCGTACCGCGCGCGCACACGTCCGATCACTGCGCTAGTCTGCCCGAGCATAATGCCTGCCCGGTAATCACCTTCCACTAGCCGGGTAAGTGTTGCACGATCCATTTTGTCTGCCCGTGTTTTAGCGAGTCGAGTTGAAGTGCTGCCTCCAATTCGGTTTGGTAAATGGTTACTATTTCAAACCGTGTCACAGGTAATGAAAGCGAGTATGTGTTGTTTCTTACTAAGCGCTTTCTTACATCCGGAACAACAGCCAAGATCATGCACATTGATGGATTTTTACTTGATTATTTTACAGACACTGAAGTTGGGAGCAACTCCTGCATCAAAACTGGCAGAAAAAAACCTTTGGAATTGCGTTCTTTATTTATATGGTTTCTTCTTGAGCTTTGGTTCATTATCTGCGAATGGCCTAGTACAGCCAAAGCATCCATTTTTAGGACATACTTTTCAATTTGCCGTATCTATAGCAGGCGTTGCACCAGTTGCACCTAAAATGTGAGATGAGTGTCTAGACCCTAGCGGTTTACGTACAACGATGTACGGACAAAGCCAACTCTAGCCAAGAAAAACGTTCGCAAGAACTAGAGCTTAATTCAGCATTAAGATTCTAAAGAAATTATTGATTGGCCCTTAATATTCATCTTCAGATAAATCATTCAAAATAAGAAAACGAACTTCCTTTTAATCTTTTTCATTACAATTCTTGGTGCATTGGATAATAAATAGCTTAACACTGAGAGATATAATAAGATATAAGACACTTCTATGTGGAAGAAACGTTAAACGATAAGAAGGCGTTTCTACAAGGACCTAAACTACAATATCAGAGATTCGTGGATGGGAGAACATTCCAATGCCCAGTCTATGATTTTAGAATTGGATCAAAAATCTAATTAAATAGGTAACGTTATTTTAACCAGAACTATAATATAGTAATTCAATGATAAAGCACCGGTTTTATAGTTTTGGGTGAACAAGGGTTTCCTCAAATTTTACATTACATGCAGTTCAAATAAAAGAGCTTTGATTTATTTTTGAGGGTGTGCTGATAAGATATCTACTTGTTCATATCGGTTGTAGATAAGAAGTATAAAAAAAATGATTGAGGCAAAGTATTGTTTTTCATAAACAAAACAAAAAATAAATAACAAATAAAAAACTAAAGTGAATATCCAGATAAGTTTGCAAGATGGGAAGACATTATGACACTACTGTTATCATTTTACTATAATTCAAAAATGTTATTTGTTTATCAAAACGACAAAAGACAGAAACATTTTGGAGCGAGACTATTTCCGGTGCCAGGAGTCTCTCGCTTCACAAAATTCACTGTACTACGATCAGGTAGCTGCCAGTTACAATGAAAACACATTTTCTTATTGCACATCTTCCCGCAATTGCGTGTGAAAAGCGTCGGAAAATCCTTCCAGACACCCCGGCGCATGAAAGGATGCAAGGATGCAAACAGCCAATAATATGGCACGTAATCATTTTTAGTGCCGCGCAATAAGAATACGCAACCGCCTGGAGAAGTTCCGTTTGCACGAGAGGGAACGTTGTGTCTTCTCATTTGTTTACGCTCCCCCCCGTCCGCGCTCAAAGTTTTCCCACTGGAAAAATCTCTTCGCCGGAAAATTTCACCTCTCTCCAGTCGCTGGAGACCTTGTGTTTATTGCCCCACAACACACGGTTGCGGTGTCGCGTGTAGTACCCGTACGCGGCGAGAAACGCGCGCAACCGACCTTCTTCCGCCAAGCTCTCCGGTTTGGTAAATGAAAACTTTACACCACACCAAGGAAGAAGCGAAAATTTAGCGTATCACACCATGCCCATCTTGGGCCACCCACACCCGCGAGGGATAATTTGCATACACACCGACGCAGCTCCACCTTCTCTGCCGTCGACAACCCAAGGATTGTCGTAAAGTTACTGCAACTCTTGGCACAAAACGCAATTCCCCACTGCTCCAAACCCGCCAAAGCGCCGAGACCCGTTTAACTCCTGTTGTCATTTCGCTAGAAACTTACTTTTTTAATTGTTTGCCAAATGTTTACCTCCTGCTAGGCCCGCCGGGCCCGGCTAGTTTGATACAGCCGTGTATCGGATTTTACGCGCTGTCTCGCGGTGGACCAACGACGCCAAATTGCCAAAATCTCCTTCCCCGAAAACTCTCATCCACCGAGCACCGCGTACTGTTCGAGAAGGAAAAATCGCGCACACACTGGCTCGCACAATCGATTCACAGATTTTCTGCAGCGCCAGCCTGGTTCGCACAGCCTTACGCACGCACGGACGATACGCACCCACAGGAACGGAGAACGGTTTTTTCACTGTTTACGCCTTCCGAGTTTTCCTGGCTGCCGAACGCGCGTGTCCGATCGAACCGAGGGGCCAGATCTCGGTAGGGGTACGTTCGACGTGCCGCAACATGTGCGCGTGTCAGCAACTGTCATTCTGTTTTTATTTTGACGGCAAGTTTGCGGTGCGCGCTTTTGCGCGACAGCAGCACGTACAATTGCGAAGGTGATTGTTTTTTGTTTCCTCTAAAAATCAGAACAATGATATTGGTAATAAAAATGTACGTAAGTCTATTTTGATTATTTTCATAGAAAGAAATTAATTCTTTCATAAGATTTTTTTTGCATCAAGCTTTACTCAAAATAATCCAGAACATTATTTTAATTTTTCCGTGCCAGATGAGGTATTGACGTAAAACAATCTTGCATCACCTGAAGCCTCCTCTACATTAGACGTAACCATTATCTGACAAGCTTGACAACTGTAGCAAACGCATGAAACGCTTGGCGTAACGCTTCAGAATAATTTTCCGTTACGGTTTTAGTTTTTGCGGTAACAACCTTAACAAACAAAAAAAACCAAATGTTAAGTTTCTGTTTTACTACTCCACAAAAGCGAAACAAACGTTAAAAAGCTGCGCAACCGTACCAAAGAGATTTTTCGCAAAAAAAATAAAGGATTCAAAACTCCATTGTATCCATTCACATTCCTACCCCTCGGAGAACGATTGATATCGTCAATCTTGTTCCAGCCAAACGGCTACCCGTATAGCCAATTGCTTATTTATGTAGCGCTGACTAGACTAAAGTTGAGATAAGCGTGAAAGAGGCGCGAAAGATGTCAAATTTCATGTTCGCATATTCGCGTCTCGTAATACGGCCTGGCCGTTACTACCGAAAAAAAAATTCGCGTCTCTTTCTAGCATTGCAGGCAAAATAGAAACACGAATACGGTTAACTCTTACTCTAAAATGTAATGTGAGCTATGATTGTGCGATCCGAATTGGATAAAATATTCGAGAGCACATTAAGCCAAATATTGTTTTTACTTAATCTTTCCAGTTTTTTCATCGTTTCGGTTGAAACATTTTCATGATTGAAGTTGGCATTTATTGGGCGTGCACAGTGGTATCATGGGTATCGCCTGTTTCATACGATCAGACCCCACGTTGCATCGAATCCCATTCGGACCGCTACTACACCCCGTACGGATGGATCCGATGGACCGATATGAATGGGGGTAGACACTCAGTCACAGAAAGAGCCAAAGCACATTGGTGTTCTGGTTAGGCCTTGACCCTACTGGGTTGTTGTACCACCCAAGAAGAAGAAGAAGAAGATGTCAGGTGATTTTCATGTTCCATCTATCAATTACCTGTATTAAAATAAACACTAAAACAAAGCAACTAGAAATACTTCTCGTTTAAAAAATTATCCGATGATCTGACTAGTTTTGTGTAGCAATAAAATGTCAAAACTAATTTGAATGACCCAAAATACACTGGCGAGTCTTCATACGGGATTTGTTTGAAATAAATAAGTAAAAGCCGTGAGGTTTAAGGTTAATCTTATTCTTTTAATATTTTTTAAAGGCCACGTTAGACGAATTTAAATGTCAAAAAGTTTTCGCTAACCGAAGACCAGGGCCAACCGAAGACTTTGTGTCAAAATGTTTTCAGCTACAATATTTGTAACAATGTATTCTTTCAAATGCTTTTAAAAATATCACATACAGTTCTACGCGGATTCACTTTTTTGTTTATTTGTACCAATGGTCAGACAGTTTTTGCTTGCCAGTTTTCGCAAGCCAGTTTTCGCCAGTCAAAACAAGGGTAGATGAGTCAAGAAGTTTTTTGACGTAAAAGTTTAGGATTTTTTAGTTTTCGCTTGGAGTTTTCGGTTCATGTAGCGTGAAATATTTTCCAAATTTAATACTTTTTTTGGTTTTTACTTATTGTTAGAAATGTTTTCTCAAAAATAGTCCAAGGAGGGAAACAGCCAATTACTTCGCGTCCAGATTGAGCGCAACTGCAACTGCCAAAATAAATGTCAAAATGGTTTTCTCATTTGTAGTTTCGCTGCGATTACGCTCAATGTGGAATGGCTTTTAGATTGGGTGATTTTGACTAAACTTTTTGTGTCAAATCGCCTTTGACAGATTTTACGTCGGTAAAAAAAAGAAATTGGTCTGGTCCAATGTGAAATCTGCCAACGATAGGCATTAAGCTGCCAATGTAAAGACAAAAGGTAAAAAACCGCAACATCTCGCGATTACATTTGAATATGGTTGTTTTACGTCAAAATGAAATAATGACACAAAATATCCATCGGAAATTACCCAATCTAATAGGGATATAAAAGGCTGGCAGTTTTCAATCTCGCTTGCAGTTGTCCTCAGTGTGGAACGACCAAACTATCTACTCGGGTGTAGCCGATTGCCTGGAAAAATTTGGTTGTCATTGCCAGACAACATTAAAAACGAAAAAAAATAACCCACAAACGAAACAATTTCACATCTCAACTTGTTGCATAGTTAATTTCTGTTTAAAATTACCTAATGTATGCATTTGTATTCCCATCCCAAAGATTACCAGCTCAGAAAAGCCAAAACACCATGGTTGCAACGCAATCAACTTGCATTGAGAAATCAACCGTATGCTATAAACCCTCCATCGCTCGGGTTTGTTTTGCTCGCTGTCATACGTCATGCCATCGCACGACAGCTTGTTTTATTTAATTTACACACTCTCGGTGCAGCCCTCCTTTCCCCTTCCCCACCCGCACACCCAAAAGCACACAGTGGACATACAACGTTCAACACACCTTCAGTCGACAGCGACCGTACCGTGCCGATGATGTTTGGTGTTTGGTGTCGGGAAAGCGTACAATTAATTTAAACTTCAGCCCGCAAGCGTGCGGCTGTCTGCGCTGAGTTTCGCCGAGAGCCATTGCACGTTGAAGGGTCGCCTTCCCGGGGTGAGGGTGGTTGAAAGTGCCCACCAGCACTGGCAGACGGGCGGCCGTGTCCCGCGAAAGGAAGCTGAAGGGCCTACAGGTAGCGCGAGTGCACATCTGCTCGACTGTGCGCATTCTCCTGCTCCCCGCGTGCGCGAGTGTGTGTGTTTGTGGGGCTGCGGTTGCCGTTGCGTGTGTGTGCAGGCCGTTCGTTAGTTGGTCTCGTTAAGGGCGGCTGTGTAGCTCCCTTGTGCGTAGTGTGTTGTTGCAGCGCAAGTGTTGACCAACGGACCAACAGCGTAGCGAAAGAGGCCCCGTGACGTGTTTTTGTGTGTGTGTGTGTGTCTGTTTGTGTTCGGTTGTGTACGGTGGGAGCCTTTTTCCTTTGGTGCTTGTGTGACGCCCTCGACCCTTCGTTCGCGAGGAACCGTTTGCCTCCTTTGTGTTCCGCGGGAGGGGCACTTTCCGAACGGAATCGCACAAGTGTCCGCGCGCGCGCCTCCGTGTGTGTGTGTGTGTGTGGCACAAGGGTGAAGTAAAAGGGGTGGGGAAGATAATATCATTTGTTGCTTCAACACTACAACCAACCTTCCTACCACTACAACCGAGCGCAGCGCCAAGGTCTCCGCATCAACCGAGGACTGGCCCCGTCCCTGGCCATCATCAAATCAACCGTCATTACCACCGCTCCCCCAAGCCCCAGCCCTCCTCTCACCAGCCACCCCACCAATGTGCTCCGATGAAGAAGGCAACACTAGCCTCGCGCCACCATCGTCCCGCCATCGTACCGTACCCAACCGTACCTAGCCCGGCACAGCCCACGACGACGACGACGACGACGACGACGAGAGCAAGCGGAAACAGTGGCCAGCAGCAGCAGAAGCAGCAGCCCACCGGGCTACAGTGTTGTGGCGCCAGCGGGAGAAGACTTTTGAGCTGTATTATCGATTGAAAGGTAAGAATAGGGAAAAGGAGCGCTACCACCTACGAAACCCCTTCCCTTGCACAGCCTCCCAGTCTGCGATCTGTTTTTGTGGGTGCGTTTGTGCGCGTATGTTCGTGTTTGTGTTAGTGTGTAGGAGCCCCAACCGACCTAACGCCACCTGCACAGTAGCCATTTGCTGGGATGAAACCTCAGAAAATAAAATTTTATTTTTTCCAAAAATAAAAAAAAACCTTTACATTCAAAAATTAAACTGAGGTGAATCTGTTTTTTTTTATAAATTTTTATGCTGATTAATTTTGTGCTAATAAATTGTTGAAGTACAAAATCGCAAAACTAGAACATGTTTTTTTTGCACAAAAAAAAAACAAAAGATAAACGAACGCATATTTAATTACAACATATATTTTTTATAATTTACCACGTATAAACAACTCCTACAAAAAATATGAAAACATTAAGGATGAAAAAAACTTCATTTCACCCTTTACGAAAACAAAGTCTCTAAAGATCGCAAGGTAATTTGTGTTGCACTTTGCAACGTAAACCCTTTGCCTATTATTAAAGCGACGAAAAGCAAGTGCAAGCCAAAAATTATGTTATACTAGCTGAGCTGAGTTGCAAATACATATTAGTGTTTAAGAACATTTTTCTATTCATTATTCCCAAGTAGTATTATGCACCACTGAAAGGAAAGTGGTTAGTTTTTTAACGCAATCTGTTAGTTATTGATGATTTTTTCAATTATTTGCGGTCCTTAAATTCATTGCCGATTTTTTTCTTAACTTTTATTAAGTTTTACAAAAAAATATCGTATTTACGATTTACATTCTAAACAAAGGTAACATGCGCCACAACGAACGGGCCAAACGCACCAGCACATTTTACCACTATGTGCTATTATAAACAAGATAAAGCAAGATAAACCATAACAGTGGGGCAAAAGGTACCACAATGAAGAGGTAAAATGCACTCCTTAAAAACGTCGATTCTATTGGAAGCTAGTGCTACACGGTTCACTATTGCTGGTTTGACTTCCCAACTACATTGGACGAATTATTTTGGCCAAATCAATGAGCTGGTTTAAAACACTCTTGGAGAATTAAATCACTCTGAATGAATCAACTCTTCTTGCCGGCTAGCAACTCACTCACGAATTTAATAACGCTTCGAAAATTAATCACTCCGAGGGATTTAGTTCTTGATGAGTTAGTAATCTCATGAGTGAGTTCAGAGTTATTTAACTGTCGAATAGTTCTTAAACTCGTGAGTGAGCTGCTCATCGGAACGGAGAGTCAGCTCGGCCAGAGCGAATTAACTCTCAAAGAGTCATCCAACTCGAGAATTAAATCACACTTGAGTGAGTTGGCACGAAGAGTTATCTCAGAGGTGAATGTAAGTCTGACGACCAAAGTCTCTATAAAAAAAAAGAAAAAAGAAAAGTTATCTCATTCAGAGTCATGTAACTCTATAAGAATTATTAAACTCACGAATATGTAAATCGTTCTAAAGTGTTTAAAACTGTTGGAAAGCGCGTTAAAGAATTATTTCACCTGTACAATTCATCAACTCTGAGTTAACTTACGCTAATGAATGTTTGTTGCCATCTCTAGTTAGAACTCGTGGTCTCATATATTTTCTGGAACTGCTGAAGCAGATACAGTGAAACCTGGATAAAAGAAAACCCATGGAACATTGAAACAAGCATATTCATGATTTGCTCATGAGAAATTTTGTGCTTCAGGTTTCGCATTGAGTATTAACAAAAAATGGCTTTTTCTCAGCGAATTTTGACTTTAGTAAGGGAATCATCACTCACTGAGATTGTCGGATTGCACTAAACAGAATTCTCATTGACAATGGTAATTTTTGACACAGCTTAACGATCTAAGAAACGATTGTTATGCGGTTTCTTTGGTTCAAGCTACCCACAGAAAACAATTCTCTTGCATGTGCATCAACATTCTATCGTATAGAAGTTACTCCTATACAAACCAGCGGGTCCTCAAACAATCTTCTACTGTAACGAGGACCCTCTCATGTACTGGTCTCTCATATGAAGGTTTCACTGCATACAGATTTAAAATTGTAATAACGTATGCACTGAATGTTTCATTCGGTAGAATTTAAAATTCGTAACATAGTTTACGGTACTAGAATAGAAGAGTTCGTCGAATGCCCTTCTGCCAGTTTTGTCCCAGCAAATGTCACAAGATGCCCACTGTGGCAAGGAAGGGTAGAGTTGTAATGGCATACGCGCACTGTCACACGCAGCGAACCCGATCCGTCTTTTTGTAGCCCTCTCCGCCACCGCTCGCCAAACTCAATCAACCCCGCGTTTGTGGTTGTTCAAACTAGTGGGGTCCGTCCCATCGATCAACGAACGCGCGCTGCACAACAAGCTCGACCGTCCTCGCTCACCGCCCTACCTCCTATCGCTTTTTCGGTTTGCACACCCTTTGACGCGAAGTGCAGAGTGCGGTTGCACAGGTGGTTGCAGCTGGCAGATCAACACAACCAAACCAATCCGCAGCAGATATATGTCCCTACCGAGCACCGGAAGACGGTGTGCATAATGGAGGAAAATCTTAAAGTTAAAAAGAAGAATACTTTAGAGGTAGGGCTTCTTCAATTCGGTTTTTCAAATCTCAAATGAAAATTGAACGATTAAAGGTAGTAACTATGTTTCCATTCTTTTTAGCTTCAATAGAGCGTTTTCGGAAAGGCTCGGAAGAATTTGCAAGGTAGCGTCCCCCGAGGGCCCAAAGACAACCGGCACCGGAACCAGCGCCGGATGATCACGCTGCGGTAAAACAAATACCCGTCCCACCGTCGCCGTCACCGTCATCCGTGCGTTAGTTACACCCGCAATGCTCCTTCCCCAAAATGCGGCACTGCTTCTGGGCGGATGTCGCTCTCTTATCTAAATAGCGAAGCGCCACGAAGCGGGACGCGGTAGTGTTCCCGTTTTTTTTTCGCCGGAGCGGGTAGGAAAGATACACACCACCCAAAGTAAACACCGAACGGTGTGGAACGGTGCCGGTGCGGTGACACCAGCGACGCACCAGCGTAGCAAACCGTACCGAACGTGCGCGCCAGACAAGCGCCATGTGATGCGATTTTGCTTATTATTTCTATTACTGCTACCGTGCCGGACGTTTGCTTCGGGGCGTCACGGCCCGACGACGTACGTGTTTTGGGCAAAGGTAGAGACAGGTAGTGGGAGGGCGGGGGAGGGCGGTAGGGGTAGCCTCTAATTGAGTTTTCGTATCATCTTACGGCGGGCTGCAGCAGCGGAGTGCGAGGGGAAGAACTGATTTTGGAGACATTCGGGTGCTGCTGTGTGCTTGGCGCCGATTTGGGCAGAATCGTAATATGGTTTCCCTCTCTTTTTTTACATAATGCAGTTAGAGCTGTAATCATTCATGTGCGGTACATGGGATTTGTTCCCAGTGTCGCTAAATTAAATTGAAGATTTTATGTTGCTGTTGGAAAGCATAATTTAATTCAAACTCTAACTATTTGTACACCCTCCCCGGAACAGATAGAAGGCGAAAACCAAAATGTACACGTGAACCACCCACAATTTGGTTGGGTGGCTCAAGAACCCTTGCCGGGTCTTTTTTCTCTGCGTTTTCTGTGACTTAGTGTACCCGTAGCAGAATAGTCAATCCTAGCAACGTCGGGTCCTCTATGACAGACATTAGCCGTTGTGTCACACCGAATAATGTAGTACCAACATCTAAATCAACTATGCACAATATAATATTAACATTTGCTATCTAGTTGTTTTCCGAATTACGCAAATTTTGCGTTCCGAAAAAAAAAGTATAAAAACTATGTTAATTTTTTTTTTGGAAATCAAAAATCACAGGACAGCTTCAAAACTAACTAGTAGAACTCAATCATACAATTGTAAACTCTTCCTTCTGTCAAATTTTAAAATCTGCGTAATTCGGATAGTAGATAAATTGTTTGTTTAAGCTATTTGTACGAAGTAAAATAAAATGTGTGATGTCCAGATGTAGTTCCAAAACAATCATTTACATAATATTTTACTGAATAAAATGTTTCATTTTCAATTTGTTAAGCTCTCGTTCGAATTATTTTAAAAACAAAAACGTAAAATATTATCCCTTGGGGAGCGTCTTTGATTCATGGTTCGCCGCCGACCCCACCTATCGCTAGACTAGCATCAACTAATCTGCTGCTGTTTTATTTTACAAATTTCTTCCAGCGATTTACACTAACAACACGCAGCACTCAGTTCACGTTCAACCGCCATCCCTTGCAGCCTGTTGCATCATGATAGAGGCAATGGTGCTAGACCAACGCGGGAGGAACACACTGCTACATCAGCAACACAAGCAACAACGAACATTCACAACCAACTTTCCGGTGGCACTGTAGAGAAGCCGTGAACACCGAAACGCCAATCAGCGAGCCTCCTGGAGCTTCGCACCAATCAACGATTCAACGAGGAGCAACAGGCAGCGACAGCCACCGATCAGCCACTATGTCGGATGTAAGTACGGTGCGGTGATGGGAAAAGATTTGTTTTGGTCAAAATTTTCTGTAATTATATTTTCTTAACTAGCTCCGGAATCAGCTCCAGAATTGATTGATTTTTAATGCTGGACCGAATAATGCTTTTCTCCTTACAATGGTGAAGCCTGAAAATCTATAAAACGAAGTATTTACTAGTGATATGCTCTATGACTCTTCTAAACCAGTCGCTTTCCAACATTCACTCTTTTCAAGCAGATTAATCGTAAACCGATTCTTTTAACTACGTAATGTTAAATTTATAAAATGATTTCCCGTTTGCGCTAAAACCCAGCACTACAACATATGAATTTGATTTTGGAATACTAATTTTAGCCTCCCATTGAAAAAAATAGTTTTCTCATTATCGAGGAATGCATAATCTTTAGTTTTAAATAATTTATCATCCAAGTATAGAGAGAGTGTAGACAACCAAAACTTCATTCACTGCGGAATTGATTCTTCTGATTTAAAGCAACAACTCCTTGTGGAATTAAATTATTACATTCCGTAGTAACACTCTACGCCATGACATCGTAGTAAACGTTTCCAATCCAGTGGTATGGTAATTACGTCAAAACAACTCTATCGGGGTTGAAATTAGTATCTTACCTTGGTGTATGTTTTTCGATGGTTTAGAATTAGAAAAAGTCTATTTCAACATGTATGCCTTGATGGCGGACGCCTCTACGCCATCTTCCCACCTCAGCTTGGGCCTACAACGCCTCCTCTGTCCATGTGGACGGCCTAAGAGGACTTTACGCGCTGGGTCGTCCGGGTCCATGCGTATGACAAGGCCAGCCCACCGGAGCCGGGCGAGCTTAATCCGCTGCACAACGGAGAGATCGTTGTACAGCTCGTCGTTGTATCGGCTCCTCCATTGTCCCTCCTCACGTATGGGGCCAACAATCCTCCTGAGCATCTTCCTCTCGAACGCGGCTAAGAGGGTTTCGTCAGTTTTGGACAAAGTCCATGTCTCAGAGGCATACGTGAGTACTGGAACTATATAGGTTCGATATAGTCCCAGCTTCGTCCGTCGCGACAGGTGTTGTGAGGTGAAATGCTTCCTCAGGCTATAGAATGACCGGTTGGCCGCCAGCATCCGTGCGCGCAGCTCGACTTCTATGCTGTTGTCGGTGCTGACTTTTGACCCGAGATAGGTGAAATTTGGGACGACTTCGAAAGTGCGTTCACCTATCCGTACGTCACCCCTACGTAAATTGGCATTTCTTAGTAGGGTCGCTGGTGGTGCCACCATCAGTTTGGTCTTTGCCTCGTTAATCTGCAACCCGAGGTCTTCTGCCGCCTGCTCGATCCTTTGGTAGGCTTCCGCCACATAGGAGAACCGCAGACCAATGATATCTATGTCATCAGCGTATGCCAAGAGCTGGGTTGACTTGTAGAAGATGGTTCCGATTTTATGCTACTGTTAAAAAATGTTTCTAGACTGTTTGTCTCCAAAAGAGTCAGTTTTAGGAAACTGGAAGAGTTAACTCACTCACTCAGTGTAACGAGTGAGTCAGATTAATGAATCTTTTTTGTGCAACACCAATATTTATTGGTAAATCTAAACTAAACCAACTCATTCAATTAAAAAACGGTTTTTCACAAAATCTAAACTAATATTTTCAATATAGAGAAAAAAAAACCTTATTGAAACCCATTTATTTTCCCTGAAATTTAAAATTCCCGGTTTTGGTACTGGTCATTAGTAGTGATGGGTAAATCTGACATAAAATCGGAATCGTTTTCAAATAACTCTTGCAATTTCGAAAGCGACCCGTGAACGTTGCTGCAATACTCTGAGCTCGGAACCGTTCGGACCCAATTGAGCCACTAGTATATAAGGGGAGCCGTCAGAATTATTGCTGCTCCGAACGATTCCGACGGTTCCGAACGGTCCCAATGACTTCGACGGCTCCGAACGACTCCGTACGGCTCCAGCTGCCGACTAGCGGCTCCGGACGGTTCCAACCTGCTCCAAACGACTCCGGGCGGTTCCAACCGGCTCCAAACGACTCCGGGCGGCTCCCAGCGAAACCATGGGTTTAATAAAGCCGAAACCGTTCCCGGAATAACTATGCTCGGTAGCGGCTCGGTGCCATGGGTGCGGTTCCGAGAACTCATCGCTAGTCACTACAGCGTTGGCAGCTCGCAGTGTTGCGACGTGCGGACGATGGTTCCGGCGCCACAACAGATATAGATCGCGCGGGTGTTTAAGCGTGCTAATCATATGCCAATCACTTCCGAGCCTCCTTCCCCTCCTGTCCTTGCTGCTCCCTGCGCACCCGATACATTACTATCCCACCACGTCGAAATCCCTTGTTATTTCTGTGTGTGTGTGTGTGCTGATCACATACTTTGCCGAAAATAGCACCTTGTACACGGGCAGATGGGATATCGTAAATGCTATTAGTACCGATCATGGCTCGATCTGCCCGGACAGGGGACACAGGGACACACAAATCAATTCGTCTCTTATTGTCTCATCTAGCAACGAAAACATTTTTGGCGGGTCGGTATGTTTGTAGTTTCTGTGATTTATTGCAACTACAGGTCTATTTGCTTTGGTAGTTTCTATCTGTCGGCCCAGCACAGAGTCTACACACAGTAAGGTCGAATTTTACGCCAGAAAACTGTACTACAGTTGCCAGTCATTCTGTACTTTTGTTATAATCGGTGTGTTGCTTGCTAAAACACGTTTCAAAAAGCTAGTTTCCATTTTTACCAATGTTTCAGTTCAATTTTAAAGCTAAGCGCAATTCTTGAAATTTGCTCTGTAAATCTACCATTAATCTATCAATTGTGACTTTTACGGATTATAAGGTCAAAAGAACTATTTGGTTTATAAATAAGTTTTTTATGGAAGTGGTTTTTACGAAATTCCAAACATAATATCCGAATGGGCAACGAATTTTAGTTTAGTTCAGGGTATTTAGACACCATACCACGAGTTCTACCACCGATCATGCTACTAGTTTAGCTTTAACAATTTTCTTTCAACTGCTTCTTAAAAGTTTCTTTTCAAACCACAAATCTTATGTGATTCTCGCAGTTTTTTTAGTGTCTCTTGAAATATTTCGATTGATTCGATTATTAGTGAGTCTAGAACGTTTAGAACTTTATTTGGGAAAAGGAGTCCAAATTCCTGTTTGTATGGTCAAAGCTAGCTATGGAAAATCATGCGGTAGTACTGCTTTCCTGAGAAGCTGGTAGGGTTTCTAGAGGCAACAATGGAGGGGGTACTGTGCAAGGTGAGGTTCTCGAACATGCTGTCGGATCCGTTCGAATCCCACTTGTGTCTGCGGCAAGGTGATGGTCTCTCCTGCCTCTCTTTCAACATCGCTCTGGAAGGTGTCATGAGAAGTGCGGGCTTTGACATCCGTGGCAGGATTTTCATCCGCTCTCTCCAATTCCTCGGCTTCGCGACGAAAAAGAAGTACCTGCTCGTCGGTGGCTCTGCTAGTGACAGAGTCAGGCTGGGGAGCAGTGTATCAGTGGACGGCAACAAACTTGAGGTAGTTGAGGAGTTCTGCTACCTCGGCACTGTCGTTACTTCGGACAACAACGTTAGCTGCGAAATCCGGAGGCGCGTTGTTCAGGGGAATCGTGCCTACTAAGGGCTCCACAAACTCCTGCGGTCCAGATGGCTTCTCCAAACCCACGAAGTGCGCCATATACCGCACGCTGATAAGACCGGTCGTCCTCTATGAAGTATGAATGGTTGGAGCATTTCCTGAGGATGCCCATCAAGAAAGTGCTCACCAGCGGCCCGCCGGTGGATGGCCCAAGTGGAGCAGAACCTGAGAGACATGAGATGCAACCGGAGAAGAAGAGCTGCAACCATGGACGGAATGACCTGGAGAACGATTGGGGACCAGGCCATGTCAGCACGACGTGCTCAACTATGAACGGGCCAGCAAAGAAGAAGAAAAAGGTGGTGAAAGCAAGGGTTGCTCATGTTGCCCGATTACCCCCATATGAAACTAAAGATCATGTCCATATTGATACTTGGATCTCGATTCACAAGCGTTTCCAAATTAAACTGCTTTAAATTGATATTTGGATAAAGTAATACGGCCTGGTCGTTACTACCGAACAAGAAAAAATATCCTTCTGAGTATCTTCCTCTCGAACGCGGCTAAGAGGGTTTCGTCAGATTTGGACAGAGTCCATGTCTCAGAGGCATACGTGAATACTGGAACTATATAGGTGTGATATAGTCCCAGCTTCGTCCGTCGCGACAGGTTTTGTGGCCGCCAGCATCCGTGCGCGCAGGTCAACTTCTATGGTGTTGTCGGTGCTTACTTTACACCCGAGATAAGTGACATTTGGGACGACTTCGAAAGTGCGTTCACCTATCCGTACGTCACCCTACGTAAATCGGCATTTGTTAGTGGTGCCACCATCAGTTTGGTCTTTGCCTCGTTAATCTGCAACCCGAGGTCTTCTGCCGCCTGCTCGATCCTTTGATACGCTTCCACCACATAGGAGAGCTGAAGACCAATGATCATCAGCGTATGCCAAGATCTGGGTGGACTTGTAGAAGATGAGTCCCGAAGTCTCCACCTCCGAGTCACGGATGGCCCTCTCTAGCACCAGGTTGATGAAGAGACAGGCAAGCCCATCTCCCTGGCGCAGACCCTTGGTGGTAGCATAGGATCCTGAAAGTTTTCCATCCACCTTCACTTGGTATGTGACGTTAGTCATGATCATTCTTGCCTGATCAATTTGGCCGGGATTCCAAAAGAGCTCATTGCGTTGTAAAGTTTTACCCTGATTATGCTGATGTTGATTAGAGATAGAACGTGTTTAGCTGCTGTTCTGCCATCTTCTCCAAGATTTGCCGCATGGTGAAGAACTGGTCAGTGGTGTATTTTCCGATTCGGAATCCTCTTTGATAGTGTCCAACTATCGATTCGACGTATGGGGCAAGTCGATCCTGTAAGATCAGGGAGAATAATTAATAATTGGATAAGATAATAGGAAAAAAGTAATATTGAAAAAAGAAAGATGTGTGCCTATCTTAGCAAAACTTAAAGTTTGGTGATTTAATATACAGTAAATTGTTTGAAAAAGATAAACAGAAATCGACATCCAAAATGAAATATTTTGAAAATTCTATAGAAATCAAGCCAAACGGCCTGGCCATTATTAACGAAATAATAAAACATATAAATCACAGACAGCGACTAAAATGGATTGTTAATGTAGAAAGTTTAAAATAAAGAAATCTATAACAATTCCCTAATGCGACAAATAAATAGAAGATTCATGTTTTATTATTAAAAAATCCTTACATTTTTACGAAATTAAAAGGTTCAATTAAAGTAGATTTTCTTTACCTTCCTCTACCTTGGCCTAACGTCCACCTAGATCATGCCTACCATTTTTGGTTGTACTAGTATTTTTAACTGCACGTAATTGTATAGTCCGAACCCACTATGGAGGAACGGTCGATCCTAGTCGGATAGAATCGGTCATCCCGGATCCGAACCGATTCGATTCTCTCAACGGATCGATCAAACCTTCCGAGTCATGTATCTCTCAACGCTCTCTAGCGCTGTTAAAAGACTCTACATGACTTAAATCCCATTCGGATTTTGTTGCCAATATCAATCAAACAATATATACAATAAAAACATGTATAGATAACATTAGAGTGCAACAAACCAGACACGGTTTTGGCGA
Source organism: Anopheles epiroticus (assembly GCA_000349105.1). Lineage (NCBI taxonomy): Eukaryota > Metazoa > Arthropoda > Insecta > Diptera > Culicidae > Anopheles > Anopheles epiroticus. The sequence goes on along the minus strand of KB671565.1, from coordinate 689,235 downwards.
AACATCACGGCCGTACCGACCTGCCCTGTACATTCGCAAAGAATGTTGTGCACCACATCGTACAAAGCTTCCCTCGCCTCCTCCTTCTGTCCCATTCAAATCCTACCCCTCCAACCTCCTCCACCCACCAACACACTCTCTCACCCCGGGTGGACGTAACGCTTAGATACGCGGGCGCCATCTTCGCCTTATCGTGCATACCAGCGGCCAACGGTCGGGACGATCGCAAAATAAATATACACCTACGAAAGATAAAGCATTTGTGTATCTTTTAGAGTCAATTATGGTTGCGCGTGCTTGCGGGTTTAGCGCCCCGACCGGGCAGGAAATGGGGTTGGCCGCAGCGTGCACCGTCCCGTAGGGCATCGCGACCGCCGCGAGACTGTGTGCGAGATAAATTACCAAGCCGGACCGATTGGCACAGACACAGACGCGTCCTCTAAAAAAATCACGACACACGATCGTTGGAGCGGTAATCGGGGCCAAATGGGTCACCGTACGCTTGGCCATAAAAATACTAGGGTTTTGTGTTCTTAATTCTCAACGATAAAGAATGTTGCTAAACAGAATTTCTGTAAAAATCGGTTCGAAATGTCTATTAATAAACTAAATATCCTAAAAATCATGAAAAAAGCTTTCGGTTTAAAATTAAGCTTTCAAAAGACTCTATTTCATTATTACAGGGGGTTTCACTAAATAAAACAAGACGAGCGACAGTTAAAACAAACGCAGCACGATGACTAAACAATCGCCTCAGAAATACGGCAACTGAAGCACTAGACAAGACAGCAGAGGAACAAAAAATAAAAAAAAATAGAAATAAGCCGTGAAGCTCATTTTAATTTTGCTGCCCTCAGCTTGGCGGCTTGTTTTTATTATGCGGCTCGATTGTCTTGTCTAGTGCTTCGGTTATCTTAGACAAACCAAACCAAACTATTAGCATGATCGGTGCTACAACTGTCATTGATTTTTTTGTACGCTTTTAAATCAAACTAAAATTAAATTAAAACTCACTTTTTTCCAAAATTACATGTTTTACAGCAATATTGGGTTTCCTAACCTCAAATGTTGCCTGTCGAGCAAGTTCAAACAAGTTTTTTCTTATTTTAGTCACCACAAATCTTGTGTATTGTTACGAAACACAAGGAAATTGCCTAATGGACACCTAAACTGTATGATTGGCCGTCTCATTAGCTGATTTTGGATTGTTCCTCCTTATTGCCTGTGAGGTGGCCCATTTTGGGCACCGTACAAAAACAAAACCTAAACTATAGTGTTACTTGTCAAATAAGCTTAAAAATAACTTTCATTTGCAGAATGCTTCTCATGTGGGCCTTTCTACGGGTTCTGCGCCGTTTCCCTTAGGTGGTCCCACTAGGCCCCGAATACCCCTATGCAGCAGTTCCCACACGCCCGGTGCTGCTGCTGGAGGACGGTGTCTGTTTGGGGCCCCGCGGGGCTGCGAGTGGCTTTCGACGTCGCGCTCAGTCGCGGGGTGCATCCGGTGGCCGGTGGCCGGCTGTCTCTGGCTCTCGGTTTCTGTCAAGTGCTGCTGTGAGTTGGTAGCGGAACCAAGCAAGTTACCAGTGCTGTGTATGTGTGTGGGTGTGATTTTTTTTCTGTTCTGTTTACAGACGTTGCCATCAAAATTTTGGCCCTAAGGCACCAATTTTTGGCAGTGATCTAAGGCACCATTTTTTTGGCAGTATGCTAAACCATCAATTTTCGACAGTGCATCTAGTTCATCAATTTTTAACTTTAAGTCATGTATTTTTCTCTGTTATGATATCTTTTTTGAAACGAAGAAAACCAGTACCAATTAACATTTTTTTCTAAAAGATTTTAAAAAATTGATAAAATAGTGCAATTAATTTCACTACCTGTCTAAAAGATAAATATATTATTAAATGTATGCGTGGGATATCCAGAAAATGAGGAAATTTTAAACGGTAGTACTATGCGCACAGAAATAAATTGTAAAAATGAGTACAATTTTTGTGATCTATTCAAATATATTTGAATTTATTTATGTAAAATACGAGCGTTATTCAGATTATAATTTATATGAAATAATTGCATTAAATTGAAGTGCAAGAGTTAAAACTTGATGCTTACGAGACGAAATCTCGTGACTTTGGGGTAACATTTGACGCGCAATGGCTGTAAGATCTACTGTAAGACAAAGCAACGGCCAGCAAGGTCGGCACCGCGGAGAAATCGGGCTAACTCGTGCAGTGGAGAAGAAAGAGGATGTGTAATATCGAAAAGCATGACAAACGATAGATAGAAATGTACAGCAAACACCCGTCTGCCGTCCGTTATCTTGATGCATGGAGAGGAGGGGGGAGGAGGGAGGTTGGCGAGTGTGCACTGGGGGGAAAGGATGTGAAGGGCGGGGCGATAAAATTAAAACAAACCACGATATCGTTTCGCGCTTGCTTGCAGGAGTCTCGGCGGACACAGCGGTATGGACGTTATTATCGCAACCTGCGGAACCTTGCGGGTGAGAAAAACGATGCGCCATCTTTGGCCGGTACCTTCCCGAACGTATTTCTTGCGCACGGATCGGGCGGGGGGGTGGGTGGAAGGGTTTGGGGAGATGCTCATTGGCGATGGCGATAAGCAAATAATTTGATTCTCGTCGCTGCCCGCCAGTTCCGCCGGTCCCGGGGCGGTCCGGCTGGTTCTGTTTGCCTCCTGTTTGCTCAGTTATTCTTGCACGCGTTGAACCGAGCGGTTTGGTGGTGGTGAGGGTGGTGACGGTGGTTTCCACATCGGTCATGTGAATATGTTGCACGTAAATGGGCATGCGGCTGGAAAGGGTGGGCTGGTAACCTGCGGCCGTCCGGGGTTGCATTTCGCACCAGAAAATTGCCCGGTGACTGTAGCGTGTGTAGTTCAGGGCAAACAGGTCGCGCTGCCTAGTGAGATCAAATCGACGAGCAAGGGCGTCACGAACTGGACGTGCCCGTTGTGCACCAGTGGGTAAAAAATCGCAGGAAACAGAAGGGAAATGTTACGGTTTGCTTACAAGTACAGTGTCACCAGGATGTGAGAGACTAGTACATGAGAGAGTCCTCGTTACGGTAGAAGTTTGTTTGAGGACCCGCTGGTTCGTATAAGTGTAACTTCTATACAATAGAATGTTGATGCACATGCAAGAGAATTGTTTTCTGTGGGTAGCTTGAACCAAAGAAACCGCATAACAATCGTTTCTTAGATCGTTAAGCTGTG
>KB671565.1:621756-682946 GCA_000349105.1 Anopheles epiroticus | reverse complement strand
TTAATACTCAATGCGAAACCTGAAGCACAAAATTTCTCATGAGCAAATCATGAATATGCTTGTTTCAATGTTCCATGGGTTTTCTTTTATCCAGGTTTCACTGTATCTGCTTCAGCAGTTCCAGAAAATATATGAACCCACGAGTTCTAACTAGAGATGGTAAAAAATATTAGCGTAAGTTAACTCAGAGTTGATTCAACTCAGAGTTGATTCAGAGTTGAAGTTAACGCTATCCAACAGTTTTAAACACTTTAGAAAGATTTACTTACTCGTGAGTTCAATAATTCTTAGAGAGTTACATGACTCTGAATGAGATAACTTTTCTTTTTTTTTCCTTTTTTTATAGAGACTTGTGCCGTCAGGCTAACATTTACTTCTGAGATAACTCTTCGTGCCAACTCACTCAAGTGTGATTTAATTCTCGACTTGGATGACTCTTTGAGAGTTAATTCGCTTTGACTGAGCTAACTCCCCGTACCGATGAGCAGCTCACTCACGAGTTTAAGAACTATTCGACAGTTAAATAACTCTGAACTCATTCATGAGTTTATCAACAAATCAAGAACTAACTCACTCGGAGTGATTTAATTTTAGAAAAGTTAGTAAACTCGTTAGTGAGTCGCTAGTCGGCAAGAAGAGTTGACTCATTCAGAGTAATTTAATTTAAGTATTTTTTTAATTCAGAGTAATTTTCGAAGAGTGTTTTACATCGCGAGTTAGACAGAGTCAGACAGAGAGTAAGTTTGCTAGACGGCACGAAGAGTTATTGTACAGATGAGTTGAAAAAACAAATTTGTCGATGATTCTACTCGGTCGCGCATTCCAGCGCATATCTTAAAGCTTTTAATTTCGATTGAATGTTGCTCCAATTTCAATTTCCCATTGCACCACGCCTTCATGAGGATCTAATTTATTTCTCTGCTTTGTTCGCCCACCAGACGGCTTCCAACTATCGGACATCGACCTCGTTCACGACCATGCCCCCGGTGCTGACCGAAAGCCAGAAGGGTTCGGTGGAGGACATCCAGATCTCGCTGGCCCCGTACATCCAGTCCTACCTGAGCCAAACCGGTCGCCGCCACTCGTGCTGCAGCGTGATGCTGCCGGTTGCGTTCGAACGGGCCGCGCCACGGTCCTGGTTCGATCCGCGCTTCGACTCGCCGGTGCTCGAGGGCCAGTATCAGGCCAGCGTGTTTCCCCAGCTGCGCCTCAAGTTTCGGTAAGCCCGAGTAGCCGCCCTTCCCTTGGCTGCTGGCACTGCATGTGCGTGTGTGTGTGTGTCAACCCGCCCTTCCCCCTTTCTTGCTTTCAGCTTCGCCCTCTTCTACATCCTGCTCTGCTCGCTCGTGTGGCTGCTCTACTTCCTGCTCGACGGTGGCCCGACCAGCTTCACCCTCCTGACCGTGTCGATCGGGCTGATCTTTCTGTTTGCGCTTGCCGGCCTGTGGGTGACGCGCACCGACCTGTACCGCGCCCACACCAACCTGATCTCGTCCTGCTGCGCCGTCCTGCTCTGCCTCTTTTCGCTCTCTCTGCTGCTGCTGACGCGCGAGGCGCTCAGCCCGCTCGGTCACTTTTCCATCTGCATCGAGATCGTCATGCTCGTTTACACCATCATCCCGCTGCCGCTGTGGCTCTGCTGCACCATCACCATGGTGTACTCGGTCTGCTTCGAGGTGCTGTCGTTCCTGCACCAGACGCACTACGACTACAACTCGCGCCCGGGCGGGCAGCCGACCGCAGCCCCGTTCGCTTCCGGCGGCGGCGGCGGCACTACGAGCGAAACCATCGCCCGGCTGCTGCTGCTCGACGAGCAGGCGGTGGCGGCGTCCGCCGACCCGCCCCACCAGACCGGCGACTCGTTCGTGTACAAAATCGTGCTGATCCGGGTGCTGATCCAGCTGTGCGTGCATCTGATCGGCATCCAGATCCTGATCATGACGGTGGTGCGGATGCGCGGAACGTTCATGAAGGTGGGCCAGAACCTGCTCGTCCGCCGGCAGCTCGAGATGGAGAAGCAGCTGAAGGAGAAGATGATCCACTCGATGATGCCGCCGAAGGTGGCCGATCTGCTGCTGAAGGAGAGCGGCAGCGTACCGAAGGGCACGAGCTTTGACCAGTACCCGGTGCCCGGTGCGGGACAGGCGGCGGCGGCGGCCGCGGCAGCCGGGACGCGCCGCACCACGCCGTCTGATCTCAAGTCGCTGTTTCGCCCGTTCCACATGAACCGGATGGAGAACGTGAGCATACTGTTCGCGGACATTGTCGGCTTCACGCGCATGTCGTCGACGAAAACGGCCGAACAGCTGGTGGAGATTCTGAATGATCTGTTCGAGCGGTTCGACGACCTGTGCCTGGTGAACGGGTGCGAGAAGATATCGACGCTCGGCGACTGCTACTATTGCGTGTCCGGCTGTCCCGAGCCGCGCCCGGACCATGCAATCTGCTGCGTCGAGATGGGGCTCGGCATGATCGAGTCGATACGGGTGTTTGACGCGCAGCGGAACGAGGGCATCAAGATGCGGGTGGGCGTCCACACCGGCACGGTGCTGTGCGGTATCGTCGGCACCAAGCGTGTCAAGTTCGACGTGTGGAGCAACGATGTCACGCTGGCTAACCGGTAAGTGGACATCCAAAGCTCCAAAGCTATCCACAGCTGATCCAAAGGGGCAATAAACGAATACAAAAAACACGAACGAAACGAAAATCGCGCTCCGTGCATAAACGGAGAGTCATATAAAATTACTAGTAAACACCAATTTTTAAGCCATTTCACCTTCTCTTCCTGTGCAAGATATCTCTTTGTACGCTTGCCTTGTATCGTATCGTCTCAATTTTGATAATTGAATCTCATTTTCCCCCTCTCCCAAACAGTATGGAATCCAGCGGCAAACCGGACCAGGTGCACGTGTCGGAGGAAACGTGCGGTTTTCTGGGCGATTCCTACATCATCGAGGAAGGCGAGGAGGTAGACGGTAAGGATTACATGGAACCAGACGAACGCCCACCACACATCACACATCACGCATTAACGCCGTCCACTCTTTCCCAGGTCACCGCACGTACTTCGTGCTCGGCAAAAAGCACGATCTCGTCGGTTCGCTCACCGAGGGCCTGTCCAGCATCGGGCTGCCGGTCGACCTGAACCTGCTCGGCGCGTCGCCCTCGCCGCTGGACGAGCTGCCGTACGCGACAAGCGAGGAAAACCCGGAAAGCTCTTGCCTGTCGCGCAGCGCCACCAATCTGTCGAGCATACAGCCCGCCGTCCCGCCCGCCTCCCCGGCCGGGCCCGTATTTTTCTCCTCGCTGCATGCGTCCCCTGTGTCGACGCCGCGGCCCCGCATCGCCTCGCTCACGAAGATGACCAAGTTTCTGCGGTCGGCCGTCAAGGGAGACGGAGCCGGTGGCCGGCTGCTCAATCCGTCGCGCACGGCCAGCGCCAACGCGGTGCCGGTAGTGGGGAAGCCGAAAATTATCATCAGCACCAAGTCGATCTCAAACGGTTTCGATTCCGACGACGAGATGATGGCGGAGATGGGCGGGACGGGTGGTGCGGGGGGACGATGCAGTCGCGCTCGGTCCCCCGTCAGCCCGAGACAGTCGATGGCGCCGCATGAAGGACCGGCCGCACCGACGACGACGCTAGCGATGCTCAACGAAAGAAGAAAGCACGACGGCGGAGAGGCCGGTGGAGTTGGGCAGTACGGATGCGGTCAGCGCAGCAAAACGGGCAAGGGGCCACCGAAGCGCCAAGACGCGTGCAGCGCGCCGGATGTGGAGTGCAGCAGAATCTGTGATAGTAGTAAAAGCTGTGACGAAGATGTGCCATGTGTTGAGAGGGCGAGCAGCGCGCGTGCCGGAGGCGGCAGTGGCAGCAGCAGCAATAGCAATAGCAATAGCAATAATCAGAACATCACCAACGGGTGCTACCAGCACGTGCCGATCGTGATCGTGACGCCTCGCCCCAGTTGCTACACACTGGACGTCGCGAACGGTGGCCATCCGCACGCTGCAATCACGACGCCGACAACGACGACGACACCCACCCCTACCGGCGGAAGCGCCAACGCCACCGCCACGACGAGCGCCTGCCGGGCACGGGAGTGTGGCAAGGGGAGTGGAGGCCCGGGCGGAGAGAACGCACACGCCAGCCAGAGCTCTGTGTTCGACGAGATCATTGACGTGCGGTCGTACATCTCGCAGTCGCGCAGCGATATCTCGCCGTTCGCCCGAACCGGCAGCTACCGTTCGCAGGCCGACCGATCGTCCATCATCCACGAGATGGCACTGTCGGCGGGCGCGGGTGGCAGCAGCAGCGGGACGTTCGGGCGACCGCGCAGCTCGACCATCACCACCACGCACCACGCGTCGTGCGGCGAGGCGCACCAGCACGTTCGGCACGGTTCGGTCGTGGTCTGTCCCGGCGCCCGTTTGCTCGGCGCGGACGGAGCGAGCCTCTCGCCGTCGGCCACCTCGCGCAAAGACTCCGGCATCCGGTCAAACAGCCGGCGGTCGAGCATCCAGCACCAGCTAATGCTGATGAGCCAAACGGTCGCGCTGTCGGTGCACCGCGTATCCGGCTACTTCACCAGCTCGCAATCCAGCCTGTCCGGTGCGATCGTGACGTCGGCAGCGGCTGGTGCCGGCGGCGCTAGCGGGGCAGCCCTGCCCACCAAGCCCAACGGCAGCGCGCGGTTAGGCGCGGCCGGTGGCTCCCGGTGCTGCGTGGGACTAAAGGAACCGCACCCGGATCCGCTCGCCGCCTGCCTACAGCAGCTGCGCAAGCAGTCCGATCTGCAGCTGATCCGGTGCGTCCGGGACAATGCCCGCTCGCAGCGCAGCTACTTGGTGAAGCCACCGCTGCTGCCACTCTCCCTGCGCTTCAAATCCCGCCCAATGGAGCAAGAGTTCCGGTCGAAAGCGCACCGGTTCGGGAACGAAGGGGGCGAGCTGGAGGGCGGCAGCCCGCCGACGCTGGCCACGCCGAAGTACAATACCTACATCGACATGCTCGTGTCGTTCGTCGTGTACCTGGCGACCTCCACCTCGCTGTTTCTCCTCTCGCCCTCGGTGTACCTCGAGTCGTACAAGGTGTGGGTGTGCATCTTCGTGCTCTTCAGCACGGTGCAGCTGTTCGCGCTGTTCATCTGTACTAAGCAGGTTTGCCGGCGGACGCGCAAACCGACCGTGCGCCGGTCCCGGCCGGTCGCCAGCCGCAGCTGCTACGACTGCCTGCTGCAGCTCGCCTCCAGCTGGTACCCGTGGCACGTGTGCGGCGGTATACTGATGGCCCTGCCCGTCGTCTCCATCCTCTCCAACTTCGCGATGATGGACGTGACCAAGTTCCGCGTGTTCGAGTTCCACTACGGCTTCCTGATGTACATCTGCATCGTGCACTTTTGCAACTTCACGCAGCTAAACTGGTGGATGCGAAACGCGATGGCTTGCCTCACATCCGCCGCCTTCGTCGGCATTGCCGTCGGGCATATGGTGGAGCTGCAGGCGCTCGAGCTGGCGACCACCGCGAACGGCACGTCACTGGGCGCAGCCGGCAGCGCGGAGATGTTGCACCGGGCCCAGTTCGACTGGTTCAATAACTACCGGGTGGAGATTTACGTCGATCTGCTGCTGCTGCTCGTGCTGGTCTGGTTCCTCAACCGCGAGTTCGAGATCGGCTACCGGCTCAGCTTTCACGGCAGCGCGGTCGCGAACCAGGACAAGATCCGGGTGCAGAACATGAAGAACCAGGCGGACATGCTGCTGCACAACATCATCCCGAAGCACGTGGCTGAGCAGCTGAAGAACACGGCCAAGTACTCGGAGAACCACCACAGCATCGGCATCATCTTCGCGAGCATCGTCAACTTCAACGAGATGTACGACGAGTCGTATCTGGGCGGGAAGGAGTACCTGCGCGTGCTAAACGAGCTGATCGGCGACTTTGATGAGCTGCTCGCCCGGCCGGAGTTTCGCTGCGTGGAAAAAATTAAAACGATCGGCAGCACGTTCATGGCCGCGTCCGGGCTCGACCCAAGCAGCCGGGGCGAGAACTACGAGCATCTGTACACGCTGCTCGACTTTGCGCTCGCGATGCAGCAGGTGGTGGAGTCGTTCAACCGCGACCTGCTCGAGTTTAATCTGATCATGCGCGTCGGCTACAACTTTGGCGACGTGACGGCGGGTGTGATCGGCACGAGCAAGCTGTACTACGACATCTGGGGCGATGCGGTGAACGTGGCGAGCCGGATGGACTCGACCGGTGTGGCGGGTCGGGTGCAGGTCGGTGCGGACTGCGTGCCGGTGCTCGGCGAACGCTACGACTTTGAGCCGCGCGGCCAGGTGTACGTGAAGGGGAAGGACCATATGGAAGTGTACCTGCTGGTTGGCAAGAAACCGGACCTACTGGGACCACCAGAACTAGATATAGATCCCGTCTGAGCAGTACGCGACGGGAATAGAGAGAAAGAGAGAGAGAGAGGGAGAGGGATGCGTGTTTTTAGTCATTTATATACAATATATACATGTTCCGGAGTGCAGTGGATCGCAATCGCAGGATGCGAAATATTTCTGACGAACGGCAAAGCGAAGCGAATTGCAGAACCGGATATCTCTATCGTACATCGAAACGATATTTTTAACGGCACTCCTCTCCGTTCGGCACCGAGCGGGTGTTTAGAAAGGGTATGGGGTAAACAAGTGGAAAAGGAATAACAAAGACGAACCAATGCAAACACTGTAAAGCAGCACGAATAGCAGTACGAAGGAAAAATAGCTAAAACGAAATTACAAGGTACAAGTACGCGACGGTGTGCCGGACGCTACGAGCGCCGAACAACGCTACGCCCTAGGCGATGGCAGGAAACCGCTGATCATTAATCTCTACGGTCTCGAACAAGACGAAACACGAAATACTAGCGAAGGACGTTGTGTGACGTTTTTTAGAGCACGATATACTCTGTTTCGTCAGGAAACAAACCGAAACACACTAAACTGCACTGATGTAAACGATGCACAAGCTAAACAAAACACCCTGGTAGATACACAAATTTATGGCAATAACGGGAGAAGAGGGACGCGTTTTGCACCGTACCGTAACAGCTCTTTCCAATGGCGTCGATTAAACAGGATTCGGAATGGCACACGACAATAGCAGCAGGGAAATATAGGGACCGTACCTTGCGACGTTCACGCCTCATAAAATGAAGACTCAACAAGCTACGAAATGGTTTCTCCTGTCAGTCCGTCAGCAAACGGCTCCTCTAGCGTATCCTCGTGTACTGTAGGTTTGATAGCGCCTCACAGCAATGTTCCAAAACATGAGGACAAGACTCCATCTAGCCGCGATCCCCATCACATGTCCATTCCTCCTTGTTGCTACTCTGTGTGCTGCTTCCTAGGCGCTCGTAGTCCTACAGCGAGCGTCCTGAAACTGATCGTGCTATGTCTGTTACCCAATCCTAGCGCTGTTAGTTTGCTGTCTGTCTGGCTGTCTATCTGTCTGTCATTACTAAATGTCGCTGGATGTCGCTTACCTTACTACGCTAACCCTCCGTTCGAACGGAGCATCTATTTTGTTTTTCTGTTTTGTTCCATTTCTCACGGAAAGGATTTGATCGAAATTGATTACTGGTCCCTTTCTGCGTTGGGGAAGGAACCGAAACAAAACCAGCACACCCACCCATGCACACCTCCAATAATGATAGAATCGTCCTTTCGTATGGGAAGGGGGAGGAGGGGGGAGGGGGAGGAAACAAACGCCAACACAGGAACAGGAAGCTAAAACTAAAAAAAACCCAAGGATACTACGTACGTGCCTTCTCTCTTTGGACTAGTTATACTTTAACTTACTTCCTTTACAAATAGGTGTTTTATGCACACATACCCACATGCACACATACATACCCATAAATTCTTCGCTCCTGTTTTTTTTCTCAATTAGCGAGGAGAGAGAGATAGAGAGAGAGAGTGTGTGTGTGTGTGAGGAGGATGGATACGCATATACATGTATTTCTACACAGATGATAGGCAGTAAGCACGGAACAATACGATTTCATTTACGTCTCCGCACAAGGGGAAGAATCCTTCTAAACACACAAACAATAATTCCCCCCCACACACACACATACACATACACAGGGTTAACTTAAATTTCGCAATACATTTACCTTAAGGATCGGTTCGATATTAGTCGCTAGAAGCGTGAAGGGCGAAGTTTCGCTAGGGCAGAATAGCCTTCGTATCCTCGACGTCGTGCCAACTATGTAAATAATTTCGTTGCGTTTAACGTTTTGCTTAATAATTTATGATGATACCCAACCCAAGGGGGTGTCGTCGTCGGCCCCCGGGAGTGGTAATGATTTATTTTTGTTTTTAAACCGACCTTGCGAAGAAGCGAAAGGCATAAAACGGATATTAGCTGGTGTGATGGTTGTCCATCTCGCCTGATCGTTGTTGTAACTCGCTGTCACGCTGTAAAGATTTCAATCCATCTATTCTTGCCAAAATGATGATTTTTGTTTTAGTAGCTGGTTTAGGGCTTCGTACCGGTTTTTAAGATGCCATTGCTGTTACGTATATACGCTATAACTATATAGATATACAAACACACAATATATTAAAAATTTATAAATTATATTAAAAATATAAAATATTTATCTATTAATTATATATATATATATAAAAAAGAGGAATGTCACAACGGTGGCGCTGTGATCGAAAGCGGAACGAGCGGTTTGCTTGCATTAGTTTTGTCTCACCTGTATTTTTATCCAGCACGGCAAAGAAAAAGCAAAAACTGTGCAAAAACATGTTTACGATTATTAGGACGTTTATATTTGAATGCATATAAATATGTACACGATGGTGCACACGATATTTATCATTCCCTTTTTTTTTTTTTGCCAGCGTTAGAAGAGAGGTGAAGGTGTGCGACACACACAACATTTGTTTGTTTTGTTTCGGAAGGAATGCATATCAGAGGGAAAAGGAACTGAACCACGTTTAGCAGGGCCAATTTATGTGCGGGGGAGGGGGTGCGCAAGCGGCGGTGTGTGTTTTATTTTAAATCAATCGAACGTTTGTTATGCGCGCAGAGAGGAAAGACGCTTATAGTCAGCGAAATGTGATTGGGAATTGTTTTTTATTGCATTGCATTACATCACAACGGCGGACGTCTGTGTACTTGTTAAGTACTTTAGTAGCAATGCGATAATAATCAAAGCGATAATAACATGTCAGAGGGGTGTGTGTGTGTATGCGCACGTTTGTGTTGCTATGTGTGTTGCCTAAACGAAAAGGAAAGGAAGAGAAAAAGAGCGAGAGAGAGAGAGAGAGAAAGAGAAGAAAGGAAAACAAACAACTACTCTGGTAAAACCATACAACAATCCAACTCCGCCAAGCTGGTTTTTAGCCTACAAGTAACAAAATTTTGCAATTTGTGCACGTGTACGTGTGTGTGTGTGCGCGCGATAGCGGGATCTTTACAACATCACCAAGCATAGGGAGCAATGGGGTGGAGAGTTTGTGATTTTTTTTTGTATTACGGTGATAGTAGTAGTTTGGTGTGTTGTGGTAACGATCGCAATGCTGCCTACTGTGCGCTGTGTCAGAAAGCAATAGGACCAACCACTCCGTATCCTGCTCTTCTGCCATCCCCCCTGCCGCTCCCCTCGCCCTTTCGCCAAACCAAAAACTCACTCCATCCACCCGGTGGAGCCGGTAAGCGCAGGAGGAGGCTTAGCTTAGCAAAACACACGTAAAAACGAACACATTTTACAATCGTTGTTCCTGAAATACTCAACCACCAAGGTTATAAACGCTTAGCCGTCTACTTGCCAAGTAGTAGACCTACACGGTCATAAGATACCCTACTGTTTCTGTTTGTTTCATTGTGTTTCAAACAACTGTTGGAACAAATTGTGAGGTGCGATTTTACGGGCAGACTTTGTGCAGTTGAGCGAGATGTAGTGCATGGACCCACACAATCAGCATTAGTGTCTAACACTCGGATTTAAATTAATCAATTGAGGTACATACAATAAACGCAGGAAAGATTGAATGGAAAAAGGGGGGGGGGGGGATTGGAGCGAGATGGAAGGTTGTGTGGTCTTCATTGATAGGTACATAACCCGACCATTGTTTTTAATGTGCTTCTGGGCGCGCCTAGTTCAATGTGCAAAACCGTGCAGTAGTTCGATTTTTACTAAGCAAAACGATTTCAGCAGACCTTGGCCTGATTGGTTCTAAGCGGTAATGGCTTAGGACTATCCTGCTATGGGTCATACTAAGTCACACAAAAAAAAACAAATCCGAAGCAAATCATTGTTTTGGTAGGCCTTCACCCTGCAAGGGTTTTTGTGCCACCCAAGAAGAAAAGATTTCAGCAAGTGCAGCAGTAGGAGCGGAACTATTGAAGCTATGTTTGGGCAGCACAGTAAGATACATCACACACACGGATCTCTGGTCAGTTTTGGAGGGGTAGGGATAATGTTCCGGGCACTCAGAGAGTGGCAATAAAATTCTATCATCAATGCATTAGCAAACGAGTGCAAACAACAAAACAACAACACAAACAAACACACACACACACACGCTGCATTAGAAACAGTTACTAAAGAACTATTAAATGTGATCGAGTATTAGTAGACAACAGGCCACACATGTTGTACAGTTTCTGTCACCGGTCGCTCGATGGTTCAAAACGATTGCAGTAATGCTACAAGCAGGGCAGTGCGATTAGAGCGCAGGACAAACAGCATAAGAGTACTATTTAACGAAAGGAGAAGAAAAAAAAAACCAATACTAAAGCATCACTAAGGTAACTCGTAACGCTACGTGGTAAATGCAAATGCAACGTCAAACTGCTGGAATTAAATATATCCACAACTACTAACCTGTTGATGGTTTGAGTGTTTCTTTCTTACGCACGAACAAAAACAAAAACACACACACACGCTCCCTTCCAGTATTGTCATCCGACATCGAATATTGTGTTGAAGTGTATTAAGTAATCCTTTTTCTACTCGTTGACTTTCTCGGCGTACGATCTCGTACATCCGTACAGACAGATTATGGTGAGTAGTAGATAGGAGCTCGTGACGGTTGCTGTGCGGCTGGTTTGCGGCGTCTTCTCGAGTTGTGGGGTGCTCCAGGGGTGCAACGAACGGTACCTAGAAGAAGGAAGCTCCCGAACCCTAGACACACCACCGTGTTAAAGCGATTCCGCTCCCTTTGGATGGAGACGTGTGGTGGATGTGTGCATTTCAGTGAAGATGTATACCTTTCCAGCACAAAACAAAAACGGTACGAATAAGTGTGAGCGAGTAGGAAACCGTGGGGTTTCTATTTCCTCTGTTTTGATACGCTATGAGTAGTCTGGTGCCAGGACCAAGAATAAGTTGCCGGTGGCTAGGTGTTAGTGTGTTGGGCGTTTCGGAGCGCATTCACGAGTCCTGCTGGTGTGGTTACGATTCCTAAGAAAATGGAATCCATGTACGTACACACACCAGAATCGTCCGAAATCGCCCTAAATCATCGGAATCGTCCAGATCTCAATGGGTATGGTTTTTGATTTTTTTTTCTTCGGTTTTTTCAACTCTTTCACTCAAAGAAACGTGGATAGAAGATTTTTATTATTATCAATCGGCTGTTCGCTCGCAAAGTCTGGCTCTTGAATTGAACTTCCAAATTGTTTATCGATGCATCTCGGAAGTGATCACCTGATCTTTTGTTCACAAGAAGAGACCACACTCCATAGACTTTGAATACCAGTCTGGTCGTTATAAGGCTTTCCAGGATGAGAATCTCCAAATGCAATAAATAGCACTACCATCAGAAGCACTGCAAACACGTTGTAAATAAACTAAATAGGAACATAGCGTAGTGCATTTGGTAGTACAAGCAAACAAACCATTTTAATGGAAATATTTTTTCCATACTAATACAATCAATAACCGTAGTCTCCCCTAAAAGGGTTAATACGGCCAGGCCGTAGTAAAAAAACAAACAAACAAACAAACAAACAATCAATAACCGTAGTCACACAGCCTAGACATCTTTGAAATAAAATAATATACTTTCTCTACCAAAGCGTCGATGCGAAGCCTTCCATAAATGCACATCTGGATGAAATAATTAGAGTCTTTGATCCAAGTCTCTTCAAGCGAAAAAGATTACGGACGATTCCGGTAGGACTTAGGCTGCACTTCGCTTCTGGAGCCATTTTCGAAGCAGTTTTTTGCCTCTCCTTCCCAACACTGCTAGGTGACTATGTGTGGTGGCGTGACCTGTACGTATGCGCGTTTACAGGTGTGTGTGTGCTTTTAGAAGGCCTTCTTGGCTGGCTCGGGGAACGCTTCGCGCGCCGGTATGAAGCTCAGCATCATGATGTGCCGTGCGTACGCCTTCGTGGTGCGGAACAGTGCGTCGGTACCGTGGAGCCGATCCAGTACCCCAAGCACACCGAAACACTGGTTAAATCTGAACCGAAAGGGACAAACAAAATATAAATTAAGCAGTACACACTTGCAACTGAAGCTGAAATTGAATAATATTCACGAATCTTGAGAACTATCAGAATTTATGAATATTTTGCTTCATGAATCTTTGTGTAGTTATGACACCTGTCGCAGTGGCATGCCCTGCAGAAAATGATGAAAATTCGTTTATTCTTCTAAGCTCTATATTTTTTCGCACTTCAGGGTAGGAGCTCTTCGAAGATGCATGATCTTATCAATCAATCTCAGGAATCGTCCACACCAAGATTCGACAGCGCCAAGATTCATGAATCTCAATAAGAAGATTACTGAAGCTTGAAATTCATAAATTCCAAAGTTCATGAACGTTTTCTGTCTAGATACAGATTAACTGACGCATTTCAAAAATTCGTGAGTCTGCTTCAGCTTGACCGAACACTACGCCCCAACCCGCGTCATGCTCTTACTTGAGATGGTGAAAGTCATGTGCTTCCGGGCTCGGAAAGAACGGTAGATGGTAGCCAGAGTGCGCGTTCAGCGTTGAGAGTATGACGAGCGTAAACCACAGCCAGGCGACCGCCACGTGGCTGCCGAGCATGAAGATGCCCAGAAACGGTGGCACCAGGTTGCTGAACACGTGCTCCACCGGGTGGCAGTAGATGGCGGTGATGGCGATCGGGGCCGTCCACTCGTGGTGCTGCTTGTGGATGTACCGGTAGATGCGCCGGCTGTGCAGCAGCCGGTGCGCGTAGTAAAAGCCAATCTCCTCGATAAAGATGCAGAACGACAGCTCGGCCAGCACCCAGTGAAAGGTGGGCAGCTCGCGCAGATCGTTCAGGCCGCGGAACCGCATCGCCTGGTACATGCAGTACGCCATCGGCACGCCGACCACGGTCTGGTTCATTAGCACGGTCGCAATCACCTTCGCCAGGCGCCGCCGGTCGACCGGTTCGTTCGTGCCGGGCTGCATCTTGTACCGGCGTATGATGGCCGGCCGGCAGGTCACGTCAAACAGGGTGTAGATCCCGCCGAACGCCCAGTACACCGCCATGGTGAAGATGGTAGTGCTCAGCACCCACAGCCTGGCCGGATCGTCGCCGGTGAAGTCGATGAACCGGTCCCACTGCGACTGCCAAAAGTCACCGGAAGCGCCCCAGAACCGCTGTAGATGCCTGCAACACAACACACACACACACAACGAGGTCGGGTTGAGCAGCTGCAATTCTTCGCACGCCCCCGGCAGCGGCGGTGACGGCACTCACCAGGTCACACTGTTGCGGAACGCGGCGAACCCGACGAGAAAGAAGCTCACGATCACGAGAAAGCTGTACAGGGAGGAAAGGAGCCTTGGATTCTGGGACTCGAGGGCGGGCATCGTCGAGCGTGGTGAGGTATCCCTCGTGCTGCTGCTGCTGCTGCTGCTGTTGCCATCTTTCAGAGTGCGTTCCATGTCATCTGATGCGGGGACGGTCATGGGCTGCAGGGAATCGTCACTGGACGGCTCCGACTCCTGACACGGGCTGTTGGAACCGCTTTCCATCTAGAAGCGGAAGGACAGCGGGCGGGGTTGGAGAGGAAATAAAATCGGTGTTGTTTTTTGTTAGGTTCAATTGATAATACAACTTTCAAATAATTCGGTGAGTCTGTGCCTCACATGATAGGACTCATGCATTTCAAGCAATCGATCAATCTGGGAATAATAAGTCGTACACCACAAATACAATCTTTAGGGTACAACGAGTTATAAATTATCGTATGTAGACAGCTCAATAGCTTGATACTAAAAGCTGCACTGGTCGTCCTGATTCAGCTTGGGTTTCGAGGATTATCACTGCTATCAAAAGGATGATACGAGTGAATCCAATACCTTCAATAAGGAAAATGGAGCAGGAACACGGGATCTGCTACTTTGCGGTACGGAAGATCCTTGAGGAAGATCATATAACTCACCAACCGCATCCGAAAGCTATGAGTCGAACTAGAACTGGATATCCGGAACTCTCATTTAGCGAAAAAAATGTAATCCTGTTCACCGGTGAGAGCATGTTTACCGTCGATCAAATTGCAGACCTAAACAATATTTTAGTTCTCTTCCGTTAAGAGACGTGATTCTGACCAAGCATCCTGCAAGCTTTATGGTGTTTGGATGAGTGAATCAGAAGGTCAACACAGAAGTCTACATCGGGTTTATAAGCAAGTATGTCCTTCCATAGATCAAAGTACGGTCCGAAACTAAACGCTGTGTTTCCACAAAATAAGACTCCGTGACGCCCCTCGAACTGCACAGTATTTTTACCTTTTATATTTCATCAAATTTGCGAATGAGGTTTTAAGTAGACATTGGTTATATGTTGAAAGGTACAAGACTTATTCGTCTCGAATCATCAAGAAGTAATTAATTTGGAAGAAGTTCGATATTCTTGAGATGCCAGAAATAGTAGGTAAAACCTAGAAAGTTGCTAAGCAAAGAAGAATCTGCAAAACACGCTCCTATCGTTTGTTGGTGGTATATATTTCATTCAGAAATTTATTCCTTAAAGTCTGAGAGAACTGCTCATTTTTTAAGAGCTTTCTCGTTCAAATTAAAGACAAGTTCTTCCTTTCATTCGTTCCACCCATGGAGAAGTACCCGGCCTGTAACGTTCATAAAATAGCTGTTCGGGTAAGACATTCATGAACATCCTGTATGATCTGTTCTCCCGCTCTCTAGGTAATAATTCTCAAATAGAACAAATATTCCTCCACGCAGAGATGCGAAAACTCAATGTTTTAAGTGATTTCAAACAGAGTTTCTGCTCTTAGTAAAGGGACTTCGATTTTTGACACACTCTTTACCCGTTACCTAGTGAACGCCGCTTGCTCACTCGCTACGAACAACTGAACGAACTTTGCAGTTCCTGGTAAGCGGTATCACTTCTCTATCATGAACGTCTTACCCATAGAATCGAAGAACGTCCAGGGCAAATTACTTTGTTAGTGAACGTTCTTTATTAATGAACTGAACTGAACGATCGAACAAGCGAAAGAGCTGCCGTTCACACCTCCTTAAATTGAGCGAACTGGGAAGTTGAAGTTTTTAAAAAAATGTACAATTTCTCCAGGCCTATACCGGACGTCTATCGGTAGGAACGAAACTCACACACTCCATCGATATTCAGATATTCACGCTTTTCAAGCATGATCAATTTTCCCAGCGATTTTCTCAAACATTCCCGGGTACGGAGTGCCGCGCGGCAAGCGTGGATTGTTTATATACATCGCACCAACTTCCACTCTTGCCACAAGCAGAAAACAGGATCCAGAAAATCAATTCATCGATTTTTCATCCAGCTTCGCACAGGTGTCGGTAATGGTCGGTAAAGAGTGAGCACAGTTGACACCCGTATCTCCCCGCCTCGTTTCCATCCAAAGTACAGGCCTTTGCTGTGTCCGGTTTTAATGACGCAATTTATTTAAAAAAAAGCAGCGTCCAAGCGATTACATAAATCGATTATCCCAAACCTACCAAACCTACCCTTCCACCGAAGGTCAAGGGTAGTGCGCGTACTAGTACAAAGTACAACAGGAACCAATCTTCCACGGCCGTGATGCCAACTGCGTCGTTTCCTTTCGTCTAGATCCCATTAATTAGTGACACAAACACAGTTGGGGATGATATCAACTCGCGAGAGTGCTCTCTCTCTCTCTCCATTCTTCTGTCTCACTTCTGCCTGTTTTCCTCTGTTGCGATAGGTTAAATGCGCGTCGCTTTAAGTTATGCAACGGAACGTGGCGAGATTTGTTTTGAATGCTTTTGAAAATGGTAACATCTCACGCATGAAGGCATGTAGATCAACAGGATGGATTGATGGGACATCTTCGCTGCCTCCTGCAACCCCCCCCCCCCTTGACGAGTTTGTTTATTGGGAAATTATAGGAAAACACAGCGCCACGACTTGGGGAAATTCCACTATCTACCGCTCCAGTTCCAAACACTCACGTAGAACCCTCAAGAAATACGTTTGATAGAAGATTTTCACGGTGTGCTTCCTCTGACGGTTTGCAATAACACATCTTTCCCTCAATACCGTCCAACGCCAACGTTACCTTGGTAAACACAACGAAGGGCCCCCGAATGTGAACACAGCTGATGCGAGTACACCAGACACCAGATGGCAACTAATAGTATGTCTCGCTAGCGCTAGGCTGCCCAGTTGCGTTCGCCCGCGGCTGGATGGCTCTGGCAAGGATGTTCGGCGCAATACTGCTTTCCGTCCTACGAGAACGCGTTGCCGGAGCGAAAGAGACGCTTAGATGCATATGGTAGCCACGTTTGGCTGTGTGTACTTACCGGAACGTTGGAAAACAAAGCCCCACCAACCGATGGCGAGACCCGCGCGTCGCAATAGCCGCTACCGCCAACCGGAAGGGACACAACACAACACGAAGCCTGTTTTCCTTTTTTCCCCCTGTTGGGAGCCAGAGAGAATCGTTGGAAAAATTGGGAAAGTTGAGAAATACTCCCGAGTTTCGAGAGCGCCGCAAGCGTACGCTAGCAATGGTTGGTGAGCAAATCCAGAGCCAGAAGGATAGCAAAAAATAAAAACAAGCTAAAACAAAGCATTCGTTTTGTTTAACGAGCGCCAGAACGGTGATATTTTGCTTCTTCAAACTTCTTCTTAAATCTTGCTTAATATTCAAAGGTACTCGATTTACATACTCAAACATCGACGGGTACATGAAACATTTGAAAATTCTTAAAACAATGGGAGTTGTATTTATTTTAATTTATTACTTTCCTGGTTATGCCCTAATCAGGAAAGTTCGTCCTAATTATGGGCAGTAAGATCTGTTTGCAAAAATTAAGTAAATAGGGTTGAATTTCCCTTTCCCTGATGAACATTGAATCATTGAAAGTAAAAATTCTTCCGAAGGATATAAGTGTTTGGGTGTACAACTCTATATGTTATTCTCGGGTCAACAGGCTTCATACCATTGCTTCAAAAAACGTTATGGGCTTGGTCGTCAGGATAAAAACGAATAACGTAGCCGTAAGCCGACGTAAGCCATAAAACTCATACAACTGGAATTCCTTTTGAGATTTCAGATGTTGGTATCGATGCCTCAAACGCATTGCAGGTGGAACTTGGAATTAGAACGTAATTACATAGTTCCAACATTGTCTATCGCAAAACATATGATTTGCCCGCAACAGACGAGAACCCTTGTGCTCTATTCAAGTTCCATTGTTTTTTGTCACTCCAACATAGAACCGAATTCACTAGCACGGCCACTGATGATACCTTCATCAACATGCTACATATTGGAAGCGACTTCAGCTGTAAGATTACACTAGTTCTAGGACGGAAAAATATTCACTATCTTATCCTGCATCAGAGTTGCTTTAGTGACGGTTTCACGTCCAAATTTAAAGACCTAAACAGCTTTTCTAGATTTAGGCACAGTTTAGATGTTCACACCGATACTTTCCATCAAAATCCAACTTACTGGACTGGCTAATATAACTCGCCACTTTAAAAGCAGGTTCTTGTGCTCTAAAATAATTGGGATAGTAACTGCTCCAGTTCTAATTGTCAGAACAGGTACGATAGCGACTTCTCTTGCCAGTCAACAATATTTTGTGATTTTTAAATTTTACTTACGCAAGATATTAGATGTAGAGGCCAATATTGCACAAACACAATAGAGCTAAGAAGATCTATTTATTCAGATGAATAGGAAATCTTCATAAGGGATCAAACAAGACTTACGTTGTTACTGAAGAAACGTGTTGAGTTTGATATTGCTTAGATTTTTTGTTAGCTCACTGACTTCGATATACGTATACACATTTGTTTGAATAAAATAAACATTTGTTGAAGCTGTCCACAATGTTTTGAGGGCTTGAAGATATTCGCTACAGTGTAAATTAGCTCTGTAAGATTCCATGTCTTCCTATAATGTGTGCAAAATGGTTACAGGGAGTATTTACTAACTAGTAACGAATCTAGATAAGAACTATTGACGAGCGTGTCGACCCGAACCTATCGAGTCGGAGTCATCCGTCAGCGCCCGGAGCAGTTCGAGTCGTATACGTAACTCCAACGAGTTCGGGTCGACCCGTGGGTGCAGCAAACCATATGCGAGTTCAGCCTGTTTGTTCGGGTCGACCTGTTAGGGCTGCGAGTTCGGGTCGACCGAACCTAGGTTGACCCGACTCGAAATCGCTGCACCCACGGGTCGAACTCGCATATGGTTTGTTGCACCCACAGGTCGACCCGAACTCGTTGCACCCACGGGTCGAACTCGACTCCGGGTCGATCCGTGAAAAGTATCGTATGACCTATCACTAATAACGGCATCATGATAAATCGCTAGAATTTGCAGGCTATAACCTCGTCCGGTTCCATCCTCTTTGTTCGTTGGTCGAAGCGCGCGGTAATCGTTGTTGTCTCGGTGGCCTTAAATCCTATCCACCTTCACCTACACACCCCTTAGTGCAGTTGAAGCTCGCTAGCAAAATGCACTTTCTGGCTCTCCCAATTTTCCATTCTCTCTCTCTCTCACACACACACACACAAACACTCTCTCCGTCCAGCTTGCTTGCACATGATTTAGAATCCGCAATACGTGCGGCTCTTTGTTCTGCGCCAACTGGACGCAGGCGAGCGCCCAATTAGCGGTGCAGCGCAGAAATGCAACGCCCCAGACACAACAAACACAAAGCATGGGAGACCTTTTATCTTCTTCCCCCACACCCAACAACCAACACCCCCCCCCCCCATGACGATTCTAGTTATTGTTTTCCGTAGTGCCACTGACCAACCTCCGTTTTAGTGTTTTGTTGTTATTCATGCAAACATTACGAAGCGCATGCAAAATAAAGACCACCGTTGGCAACGCGGCCTCCACCTGCACCTGCACAGTACGCACAGTGCCTCAATCAGCTTCACTGTGCCGTGTTAGTATCAGCTTCCCCTTATCAAAGCGTTCCTCGTCTGCGCGGGATGGCGGGATAATGGGCAGATTGGAAATAGAATTACTGTGCCGTATTGATTCGTTACCTATCTTTGTACGGGGGAAGTATTTACACTTCAAGACGCTGAATGACGCGGTTGAACAAGACAAAAACGGGTCAGTCATTCCCGCTCGTTCAAAGGTACGGTGGGGACACTTGAGGCGAATGCTGCTGTGTGCTTTTGACGCCATCCGGCCTAATCTCGGTGCGATTGAACCGCGACGGATCAGGAAAGCGTTCACCCTTAAATAAAGAATTCAACAACAACAAAAAACTATCCTCCGAGGGGGTCCTGACCTGTTGATCCTTGGATTCTACGATTGTACGAGGACTTTAGATGGGGAACGGTCTAGTCTTTTAGTCTCCACAGTAGTGTTGGGTACATCAGAATCAGCTTCATGAATCATAATGAATCAATCAAAATGATGACTGAAAAGATTCGTGGTAAGGAACCCCCTTGAGATTCATTAACCTTGATACTGATGCTGACAATTCTTGGTATTTATTAATTTATGCATCTTTGAAGATCTTTATCATTTTCTTCCATGCATCCCACTGTGATTGGCTTCATAATTCATGACAACATTCATGAACCTCGCGATGCACAAATTCTTCAAAGTTCGTAAAAGATGCAGGAATTCTGAGGCGAGGCGGAATTGACTTAAAAAACGGAATAAAATATGAAAAAAAAAACAATAACAAACCGCGTAAAGGTATTTTTCTAATAGATAAGAGATCATATTGAAGCTCAAAATTTCCGTAAACATACTGCGCAAATCGCAAAGATACTGTGTACCAAAGTACCTAGTTGATATTTATGCGAAACAACTAGCACGATTGGAACAGCTGCTTCAGGTAAATATATTTTTATGCCACTTAGGTATCTCTGCTTGCATCACTAAAAGGAACTTGTTTTTTTTTTTGTAAACACGACGGTGATTATTTTCCTTAAATCAAATGAAAATCTCGGCTAACGGCTATTTGCTAACAGAAAACGTTGTATAATTCGCTCGCAGTCATCTTTTGTGGATTATTAACTCGTTTCACTGAAAAATGCAGAGTAAGATATTAAATTAATCATGATGGGTCTTCTCACTTTAGGTGAAGAAAACGGACTGTCCCGTTAAGTACAGTACATCTGATCAGCCTAATTCTGATTGATCTCTAGATTCATGGTGCTTGTGATTCATGATCTTGATGTTGACGATTCTTGGGATTTATAAGGTCATGCATCTTCCAAGATCTTGACCATGAATGCAAACCACCGAGATGGGCGCCATAGTTCCTCGATATCTATTTATCTTGAGATGCACTTTGAAGATTCTTAAAGAATCGAAGATTCATGAATCTCGCAGTGCATGAACCGTTAACGTTGAAAGAATCAGAAACTCGCGAATCTTTAAATATTCAATCATTCTGATAGATCTCAAGATCCATGATTCGAGTTGTGATTCGATTGATGAACTACAACACTACCCGCCGATGATAGGCCGACGCGTACTGGCCGTTTAAAAAAAATCACCAATTATCGCGCAATGCCTCCCGAAACGTGTTTGTACGCAACGCACAAGCATCATCCGTCACTAGGGCAGGATGTACGAGAAAGGCAGCAAGCAAAGCAGGGAGGCCGAGCACGGGAGCTGTAATGCGACTCACCACCCAGCCTCTACACCCCCTCCCCCCCCCTACCATCACTCATAGCCCTTACATACACGCAAACTGCTGCTGTGCGGTGATGGTGTAATTGTATGGCAATTGAATCTTCTACTAACTACACCACCCGGGCACCACCACCACCATCCAGTGTGCGTTCGGCATCGCAGTCCAATATCGCAATCCACCGTACATACAGAGGAAGCTTTCTCTCAGTGCGCACGAACACACGGACAAGGGTTTGCGCTGCGTCGTGTGCCGTTGTTTCGATCGGCTCGCAAATCATCTTTATTTGCAAGCCGTGCACGATCCGACCAGATCAGTACGAGTGAGTCGATTGACCGGTGCGAGTCAGAGACGAGGAAGCGTGAGAACGACAGTAGTGCCCAGACACACAAACACACCTGCGATCATGTCGCTCGCGCTGGAGCTGTTCGATCTTCCGGCGCACCAGTTCCGGGCGTTTTGGGGCGCATCCGGCAGCTTGTGGCAATCGTTATGGGATCGCTTCCTTGACCTCGTCGGTACGGTAACGCTCCACGCTCCAGTCGAAGTGGCGCCTATCGGATAGGCATCTTATCGGCATCTCCCACCCACACCCACACACACACACGAGTTCGAGCGCTATTACGCACTTTTTTTTTTTTTGGTAACCCAATACTACAACTACTCACACCCCGCCCCGCAGGTGATAACCCGCTCGCCCTTTGGACCGTCGGGTCGTACATCTACACCTCGCTGATCTACTGGAGCATCGGGCTGGTGTACACGCTGTTCGACGTGACCGGGCGGCCGGCGATCGTGCGCCGCTACAAGGTCCAGCCCGGCACGAACGAGCCGGTCGATCCGGGTCGGCTCCGCACCGTCATCCGGCAGGTGCTGTTCAACCAGTTCTGCACCGGCTTCCCGCTGCTCTTCCTCATGTACTACCTGCTGCCCGGGCAGACGCGCGAAACGATCCGCACGCTGCCCACCTTCGTAACGGCCGCGTGGCAGCTCGCCGTCTGCATACTGATCGAGGAGGTGATGTTCTACTACAGCCACCGGCTGCTGCACGACGGCCGCATCTACCGGTACGTCCACAAGCGCCACCACGAGTGGACGGCCCCGATCGCCATCACCGCCATGTACGCGCACCCGGTCGAGAACGTGCTGAGCAATCTGCTGCCGATCGCGGTCGGCGTGTGGACGACCCGCTGCCACATCTCGGTCGCGTGGCTCTGGTTCACGCTGGCCATCTCGAACACGCTGCACGTCCACTCCGGTTACCATCTGCCGTTCCTGCCCAGCCCGGAGCAGCACGACTTCCATCACCTGAAGTATGGTCCACCGTTCACCGTCCCCGGGCGGAAGCGTTCGTTTATAACCACCCTCTTTCCTTTTTCGGTTTTCGGTTTTGCACCAAAACAGGTTTAACCAATGTTACGGCGTGCTCGGTGTGCTGGACTGGCTGCACGGTACGAGCGAAATGTTTCACCGCTCGAAGCAGGCCAAGCGCGACTACGTACTGACCAGCCTGGAGCCGGTGCGCGTAACCCATCCCGATCAGTAGAGCAGCTACCCCCCGGAGCATGGAGGCACACCGACAGCTTGCTCTCTTTTGCTGGATGACATCTGTTTCTGCGATATTGTTAGTTTTTAGCCGTTGATGCATTTTCCCCTACTGGGTAAAGAGAGTAAATGTAATTTTTTGTACTAAATATTTGCAGAATAAAATGCAAATGAAGAGAAAAGGTTTCGTTTCCATCGCTGCAAGCTACAGACGGTCTGTAGGATTTCATTATCTCTCCCACACTATCTAGAGAAAGAGTCTTTAAGCTGCAGCAATATCACAATCTAACAATGACACACTCTGTTTGGGTGCAGGCCACTGGACAACATTTATAGCATTCTGTAAAGTCACTCGAGATAACTGCTGGAAATGGGAATTATCAACCAAGAGCTCAACCAAGGCTCCCGACCCATGGTACGCTAAGCGTTCTTGGACGTTGTCAACAGAGACACCTCAAAACATGCCATTGTGGCATTACAGTAAGCCGCCTGCAACTATCTAGCAGATAAGATTGGGAATCGGGAGCTTGAAAGTAGAATATTCTAACACAGTGCTGCATTTGCATGCATCTCTGGCTCTTGGACCTACTGTCGCTTGCGTATCGTATACATAAAGACCTTACCAGAGTGAAAATTTGCTTTATCATCTACACGTGTCGGCCGAGCTAGCTGTGGGCCACAGACCCTGATAAGGCTCGATATCGCGAAATGTGATGCGAAGGACTCACAGCTTTATCACGTATGGGATAACCCCCATGGTTGTTTTTTTCATACCTTTACCACACACTAGGCACATTCACTTTAAATAGGGCTGTTAGAATCGTAGCACTATGACATCTGATTGAATATGCGTGGGGCGAAAATAATACAGAAACATTTGTTGTTTAGGAATTGAATAAACAAACTATCTGTTTCTTGTTGTACGGTCTTCAAATTGATTTGAAACTTTTTGAAAAATATTTGTGTGTAAATATTACTGCCCAATTATCGCAACAATAATTTTATCTCAGCTTGTTGGCACATGTATCATGGAATTCGAATGTATGTAGCATTTTCAAGGAAAGCATCAGCACATGTTGCTGCTAGATGTCCATAGACCTGTGCTGTTGCATACGCGATTTAATCCATCCTTCTATTATGCTCTAGGAACGTTTAAAATTGTTACTGAAAATTTCTATATACAACAAAATAAAATATACAGCTAAACCGTTCCGACGTTTCTGTTTACGCGTTCTGGATTTTGTTCACATCCACTTGAAAGCCAGGGGAACTAGCATGCTCCTATCCTTCTTATCCCACTGAGAGGTATCGCTTCAGGAGTCGGAGACAGTAGTTAGTGATACCCAAAGAATGTGTGTCTTTATAATCCATTCGCGATCAGGTGATCAAAGAGGCAACAAGTGAATCATACTCTTTCTGGTACATTCGAAACTGGACAGACACTGGGTTTTAAGCCAAACATCACCTGCCGTCTAATAATTTTACAATAGCAATACGGCCTGGCCGTAACTACCGAATAAAAAAAACATTTTACAAAGTAAGGTGAACACTTTGCAGTTATAAAAGCATTAATTCAAACAAATATCTGCATTGAGACAGCGCCAGCAAAACTAACATATGATAAATTGTCCTGGTGTAAAATATCCATACCAGGAATTAAATATAAGTTTTCGTAAAATGTTGCAATTTAATTCTCCAGCATCAATTCTCGTTACTTTCCAAAGAGCTCCAAAAGTGAGGCTTTAAAGCCAACGTGCAAGAGTGAATAATAATATTTTGGTTGAAAAAATCCGTGCAAGTGCTCTGTCTAATTTTATAGCCGATTATCAAAAAAAAATTATCGTACCTAGTGGAACAAAGTGATTTGTGCGTTAATGTGATAAATCTGAAAGTTGAGATAGATTCACTATTTCAAGTAACGTGAGGTCTCATCCTTCTCCACCGATTGTTTATACTTCTTGAAGATATATAAAAATACCATCAAGAATGCAATCTGATGAATGCAAGTGTCTTAGAATGGGTATTGCTATCTACAATGACCGCACTGGATAAAAACAGTTTGCGAGCCACTGGTCTAGATAGACCCACACTACAAACGGTACTGTAGAAATTATCATTGCTCTATCACCTGATCCTAATGACGTGCATGAACATACGTAGTCTTTCTTGGCACAAACACTACCTGGTAGGAACAAACGGACCTTATCGTGACCAAAACTTAACTTATAAAACTAACCATCGCTAATGTTCGTCTATCTCTTCCAAGTATATTTTGACATAATAAAAAAGAAATACGTTAACAATACTTTTTTTCCACCTTTCGTTTACAGATTACTCACAGTAGTAGTCCTAAAAACTTGATTTATCTCCTGTTTTTTTTTTTGTTAGTTTAGTTTTGTTACTTTTTCGGTTTTTTTTCGCTAATATGTTTCGCTAAATTTTAACTTTTTCCACTAAACTAACTTTCTCTTTTTCGCTCGCTGGATACTTCTACATATTTATACGTACAACTCCTAGAGCAACGCCAAAAAAAAAACGACCGTACGAGCTTGTACCTAGTACGCGGCTGTTATATGATTTAGTTTAGTAAGCATACCTTTCCTTTGATTCTTTTTGTTTCTGTTTGGGGGGGGGGGGCGAACTTATTTATAGTGTAACCTGCTCTAACGCGCGCGCGGGAAGTGCAGGGAGTTCTAACAAAGCGAACGGAACACCCTCACGAACCTTTACTACAAAATCAAGAGGAAACACAGTGTTAGGGATTATGCAGGACGTTGCGCTATTAGCGAAAGGAAGTGTGGACGACGATCTAACGGCTCGTGTGCTTTTCCGGTCGGCTCGGCCGAGGTTCCCACGGCAAGAAGAAGGGGTTCGTACAAGAAGGCACTTTATCGCACAATTAATTAACTTGTTTTTGTGTGTGTGTGTGTGTCTTTTTTTTTCTTGGGGGTGTTAGGGGGAGCTGAGGAGCGTTGCGTGGCGTCCGGGTCGCTCAGTAGTTGTACATTCCGTCGATCAGAAAGTCCATCCGTCTGTAGTGGCGCGTCAGCCAAAACTCCTTTGCCCGCCGGTACGATAGCAGGAACAGCCCTAAAAGCAGCGGAATGGCAAAGATGAGCGTCACGATCGGCACAATGTACTCCCGGTGGCTGTTCGGCGGCTCGCCGCCCAGTCCGCCCGGCAGGTACTCCTTGGAGAACTGGGCAAGCGGTTCGTCCACGCGCAGCCGACCACTGCTGTCCACCGGGTCGTACGGTGCGCCGTAGCCGGGTTTGGCCGCCTGCAGCAGCTTCGGCTCGTCCTCGATCGAGTAGGTGATCTTTGGCTTCTTCGGAGGTTTGGTGGTGGTGGTCGTCGTGGTGGTGGTGGTAGTGGTGGTAGTCGTAGTGGAGGTGGTAGTCGTGCTCGTCGCTGTTGTGGTGGTGGTGCTGACGCTACTGTTGGCCACGGTTGCTCGCTGGGTCGTGGTTGCGTTGCCACTGTTGGGCGCCCTTGATTGTGGTGGTGCTGCGGAGGACGGTTTCGCTGAGCTCGCGGACGTTGAGGATGCGTTCGCACTGATTGTAGGTACGGTTGACCCGTTCGTGCCGGAAGACAGCACCGTGGTGGCGGTCGTTGCGTTTGCTTGTGTGACGGTCGGTCCACTGGTGGATGTGGTGCTGTTACCGGGCACGCTCGCTGTTTGCTGGCCCGGAACGGCGCCCTTCACCGCGACAGGTGCCACATCATTGATGACGCCCTTCCGCGCCACTATCCGCTGGGCGCGATCGGCATGGTGCTCCGGCTGCGTTACGGTGCTGCTACCGTTCCTGCCACCGTCCGTCAGCATTGCACTGATCACTTTCGCCACGGTTACGTTCACGTTGGGTGAATCGTGCTGCAGCGTCGCCGTCCCATCGCCACCGCACCGAATAACGAATAATGCAGCGAAACACAGGTAGTACACGAGTGCGGTCCGCATCGCGGCACCAAGCTTTTGCACCTTCCTGTCGCGACTGACTGGCAAAACCAACTGGGGGCTTCGAATGATTTGCTACCTTGTGTGTGCTCTGCTGGGCTCTCGGCTCACCTTACTCCATCGTAAGCGCAATATACGCTTCGCACAATCTCTTGCGTTTTATCGTTCAACGTTGCAGTGCGATGGAATATCAACTTCTGCAAGCTAGGAGGGTGGTGGGAGAGAAAATGATTAGTTTCTTTACATTGCTCCCACTCCACCGATTTGATGTTGTTTTTCGCTTTTTTATTTTGAAAACAAAATATGCACACGGGCTGCGCAGCTGTGTATCCACCCAAGCGCCGAGGCGAGGTTTGCGTTTGTTGTGGCACCGAGCTGTCGCCTGACGTCTAGCGTGATTGGAAGCGTTTGAGGTCGTTCGTGTCCGGTGTGTCTGTTCGCAGTTGAAAACGCTTAACCCCTGAGAGAGAGTTTAAACTAACCGTTGAGTTGTTTACATATTTCTGTCCTATTATTTTCGTTGTTTTGGTAGGTACACCAGTGATCTCCAAACTATGACCTTGAGAGTTTTTTCTAAATTGGTGGCTTAAGTTATTTTTGTATCTTTTTTTTTCACAAAATGTTTCTAAATATGTTCACTAAAATTATATCAAAATTATACGACAAACCAATATTAATACAAGACAGACAAGAAATATTGCAAACTTTACAACAAATACGTTACCAGACGTACCGTATTTAGCGATACCTTTTCAATCATTTTTTCTATCCTATACAAAATTAACAACAATAAAATTGGGACCGAAGGCCATTGAGAGGTGGAAACCAAATTTAGAATAAAAATGCTTGTATATTGGATATTGGAAGCTTTTAAAAGGAATTAATTAAAAGTGTAGATCGTTAGGCTCGGATGTTTAAAAACAAGACGCGAGTGTCTTGATTTAATTAAAATCGCCGGATATGTCGTTTGTGTTTCTGGAAATACAGTTAAGGGTTAAAGTTTTTTGTCTGTAATGAATAAATAGTTTGTGGGCTAAACAAAAGTTAACCAATACGGCCTGGCCGTTTCTCCCCAACAAAAAAGAGAACAAAACAAAAGTGGACAAAATAAAGAACTAAATTTTAATATTGAATGTAAAAAGTTATATGAAAAATAGCAATACGGCCTGACTTTTGGATTAAAAAATATATAAAAAAATAAGCAAACTACCACAAACAACACTACTGCGCAAAATTTCTAAATCTGTAAATTATAAACTGCAAATGCTTTATGTGACGAAAACTTAAAACTAAACAAGGATGTTAAACGATTTCTTGTCTTCATTTCGATGTTCCATTTTTTACATCAACTCTATCTGGTCGGGCTAGTGATAGATCACTAACTGACAACTTAATTGGATAGTAATTATCGATATCCATTTCGACAATTGCAGTCCATCCATACGCAGGGGTGACATTCCTGCAATTGACCCCAAAAAAAGGCTGACGGCGGTTGTGCAGCTCAATAAGAAACATTGAATTTAATAAAGGGGGCCGTTGATGGTTGATGATAATTAAGGATGTTTCCGAACAACCTTCAAAACCCCACCCCATTGGATAGTCCCACCAAAAAAAAGGAATCGTAGGAAGAAGGAGTGCAAAAACTTGATCCAAGTGACATGAAACTTTACAATACATCTAGGATAGTGCCAAAACGGGAGAGAAACTTCTTTTTTGTACGGAATTCTTCAGAAGTTGAGCTACATGAAGTGTAAAATTGCAAGCAAAACACCAATCTTTAGGCAGCTTTGACTATTTCTTCGGTTCTTATGCGAGGTGTATCTTTTGAAAAACTTTAGAACTTTAATTCTTACTACTGTGGCTCTGTGGACTTTGTTTCAAACAGTTCAAAGCGCTCTTTAATCAGAACATTTTTGTTTAAGTTCAAACACAAACAATAACATTTGAAGTGATATTGACTCAGAAAAGGTCCCTGGAATGATCCAGGAGAATGTAGTATAGTTCATAGTACGCAAAACTGTTTAATTTGATAGAAAATGGCTTTCCAAACAAAAAACCGGAGTATTTTGCATGTGGAGTTCCATACGCTAGGATGTAAAAGGTTTGGTGACAAATTTATAATTTACCAAAAACACTAAAAAAATCAGAAACTCTCAGAATGCTCTAGAATTCATCACTTCTGTAAAAGAAGAATGATACTGACGACGATCAGTTATTACAGACATTAAAGTTCCTCGAGGCATATCCAGCAACACCGAGCAACTCCGTAACTACGTATCTGCAGGAAAGAACGCTTCAATCCTTATGTTCTTTAAGATCTTCAAGACTGTCATGGCTTTCTCTATGATACTTTAATCTACCTTAGCAAGCAACCGTACAAAAGAAGCTGAAAAAGAATGAGTTAACACTCCCAAATAACAGGTGTATCAAGTTACGGCTAACGCGAACTCAATGTCAGCACAATCACCATACCAAGCTACCAAGTCCCCTAGCAATCATTCACTCGTTCAAACAACCGTACAAAGTCACCCACACTGTCGGCGTAGTAGTCCGGTTCCTGCAGTGAATTGGCTGCCCGCATCATCTCGTCCTTGGTCGTGCCGCCGGACAGTACCAACAGTTTCTGGAAGCCACACAGAGACCCAAACAGCATGTCCTGCTCAAGCATATCCCCTATCAGGAGGGTCCGGCCCGGCAACTCCAGCCCGTACTCCCGCAGCAGGCCGGCCCGCAGTTGGTAGCCCGGTTTACCGAGCAGCACCGCCCGCCTACCGACTGCCTGCTCCAGCATCTCCACAAACCAGCCCGGTCCAAGGATTTCGCACCCGTCCCGCACGTGGATCGTCTTGTCGGACGCACCGGCAATCAGCAGACAGTCGTCGCTGCGTCGCAGATACATTTCCGCCCGCAAAAGTTTCGGATAGTTGGCATTAAAGTCGATGTCCACGATGACGGCCCGCACGGGTGCCTCGTCGTGCACGGTTGCGATGATCTGCCGGAACGATTCCGGCAAAGGTTCGTCTGGGCCATCGATCAGCTGATATCCCGCCTGGCGCAGGATGGATTTAAAGCTGGCCGTCCCGAGACAGTAGATCAGCCCTTCGAACTGGCGCGCACGCAAATACTGGACGACGGAAAGGGCCGGGTGTATGATGTCCGACTCCTGGACGTCGCAGCCCATCGCTTGCAGCTGCTGCTGATAGCTGGCGAACGAGCGCACACTGTTGTTGGTGATGAACTTAACGCGCTTACCGTTGGCCTGGAACAGCTGTAGCGCCTTGTCCGCTCCCTGGATAGGATCGAACACCGCCCAAAGGACTCCTGCAGGGAAGATTGATTTACCGGATGTACTTGAGATCGCAAGGAATCCCTCGCGACAAATTACCATCGCAATCAAGCAGCACGGTGTCGAAGGAATCAATCCACTGACGCGATTCCTCCCCCGAGAGATGCAATATATGTCTACACGCCGGCTTAGACATTCTGCCACCCTACCGCACAGTTCGATCCTCACTAAGAGCAAACCCGCAGCGCGCTGCCTTATTTGTAGCCGATTGATCAACCCCCACCGAACCCCTTCATTGGCACTGATCCGTGCTAATTGAGCGAGCCCGCCACACAGCGCGGAATATTAAATTACCAGCGCAAATCCTCCCAGCGGCAAAGAAATGCGAAGCAAGTTGTCGATTATTTACAGACGTTTAATTTGTTCTTCAAAAAATTGTTCACTTCTATTCGAGACGCCGCGACAGATATAGGGCTAACAGTGGGTAAAGAGGCACGGCACGCAGCGAAATGCGTGCCAGAGGTGAGTTAGGCGTTTTTCTGTTAGGAGGTCAGGCCGCGTAAAAGGTAAAACAAACCATCCGTTTGTTAGGTAACCTGGCAGCGTCAGGTGTGCGTAATTTGATCGCGCAGTGCGCGACCCCGTACCATCTCCGTTCACTATACACGTGACGTCACTATTCCGTACGCGGCGTACGGTTCCACGTCATCCGTCTGCATCCGCAGCGGGTACTCATTGTCGTCCGCGATCGAGCCGTAGTTCAGCTTCTCATCGTCCGGGCTGCTATCCTCCGATGCCAGATAGCCGTTGTGGGTGTACGGTGTCGCGGTCGCCGCAGCACCGCCGCATCCACCGGCCGCGTTATTACCGGGCAGACTCATTTTTTCCTTCTCCTGCGCGATGATGTACTCGTTCGTGAGGTACTGCTCGCGCTTGATCTGGTCCTGGAGCCGCGTCGGCACGTCCGGTATCGCCCACGCCACCACTATCTGCACAAAGCTCACCAAGTTCTGGTAGATGACGACGAACGTCAGCCGGATCGCCAGGATCTGCCAGTAGATGGAGGGCCGCTTGTACGGGCGCGGATCATCTGGCGGGTTGCGGTACTCCGAGTACCGGCAGATGGTAATATTCGAGAAGGTGCTGTTTTCCGGCGCCGCGTTCGCCTCGAAATGCGACACGTTGAAGTAGGCGAGCGTGTGGTTGACGAAGCCTTCGTCCGTACCGGTCGGGTTGACGACGTTCATGTACATTAGCCGGGGTATAAAATTGGAGGAAAATGCTATAATAAAGGCCTGCAGAAAAGATAACAGAGATCACAGCCTTAGAGAGCTTTCGAGTTGGACACCACAGCACGAGGTCGACCACTTACACTCGATATGACAGCAACCTTGCCGACCACGTGCATAATGTTGTACCAGATGCCAAGATCTCGCACCCGCTGCGGCACGGCCCGTTTGTAGTACAGCAGGAACTTTTTCGCATCCAGCCGCGTTTCGAACACGTTGTTCAGCAGCGCAAAGAATGGAGCCAGTGGAAAGGCCACGACGAAGATCGTGATGAAACCGTACTGTATGACTGCAAGAGACCAGCACGGAGGATAATTCGTAATAAGCAGCTTGAACGCTCTAGTCCAAAACCGCTTAGAGAACTCAACAACTTACCCATCTTCAGATACTCGTTGAACAGGCTACGGTCGTGCCAGTTGATGAGGTTAAAATCTTTGGTCCACTGGTTGCAGCAGATCAGCCGCTCGCCGTTCTCGTTGCTGCCCGCATCGATGCCGAGCACGCTCCGGAACTCCTTGAACTTCTGCACCAGAAACGGTATCAGTATCTCCGTGATCGCACCGATCGCCTGCTTGCCGACCATGATGATCGCGAGCTGTATGCACAGCTCCATCAGGCAGCCGCCCGGGCTGCACTCCTCCTGCCGCAGGTTCAGTATCCGGTTGTACTTGGCCGGGTAGCCCGGGAACTTGCCCTTCATGAACGCGATGTAGAAGATCGAGCTGTAGTAGTTGACGAACTCAAACAGGTAGATCTTGAGGTTGAGGCTCTCGTTGTACTCGGTTTGCGTGCGCCGGTACTCCACGTTCGTCATGTACTCCGCCACGTACTGGTAGGCGTACGTGAGGGCGGTGGACGCGAGCAGATTGATCGCGGCCGTGGTGGCGGGAAAGATGATCAGCTTGCCGGACACCGACCCGCCATCGCCGTAGATGTTTTTCGAGGTCATGAGTGACATGCGATAGACTACGATACCGAAGACAGCAGCTATAGTAAGTAAAATCTGCAAAAACAGCAAACAAAATATAGTAAATAAAAATTGCTTGCTTGCAGACGTTGCGGGAGATACCTACAAATAGGAAAATCACAGAGTAACTGTAAAGGAAGCTTGGGAACTTTTTCGTCCAGAAGGGAGGCGACGGTTCCTGCGCGCCGGTAGCTATGTTAAACATCATCTTTTTGATATTTTTCAACCGAGACAGATACTGCGGTCGGGGTGGCTCTGCCAGCGAGCAGTACTCGGTGATACCCCAACGATGCTGAATGCGTGACGAGTAGCGTTTCCACATCTCAAGATACAGCGTCGCTGTTGGGAGAGGGAGAAGAAAGCGAGTTAGTTCCAGCACTTCCTGTGCACCAGCACCACCAGAGAGCTCCTTACCCCAAACGGACATAAAAATAGAAAACACGATCGTCATCTCATTGTCGAAGATGTGCGCCAGCTTGGAGATGTTGCAGGTCGTCTTGAGGTACCAGTAGTCGCAGTACTTGTCGCACTGCGGGCACATGATCGTCCCGTTGTCGTCGCAGATCTCCTGGCTGATGCGGTTGGCCGGATAGGTCAACAGCCCGTAGAAGAAGCATATCAGCCCGACGACCGACGCCGGTATCAGCATGTGCGTGTAGAAGCCGAGCCACGCAAAGTACATCGCTATCTTCACGCCGAAATACTCCTTGATGTGGTCGAGCGGCTGATGCTTGATCCACTTGCTGATTGATGCCCACTCCTCCAGCAGCAGCGCCCGCTGGCAGCTTGACCGCAGGTCCGTGCAGCCGTCATGCAGTGGGTACGCGTCCAGATACACCTGGTCCTCCATCAGCCGCCGGATGCCGATGTCCTTCTTCTCCTCCACCGCCTCGCTAAAGTACGTCCGCTCCAGGATGAAGTGGGCAACCGCGATCCGTATGCTCGGCGTGAAAAAGTTCGTCTCCTTGTCGTTGAACAGGTACGGCTTGTCGCGCGAGTACTCGTACATCAGCCGGTACTCGGGCGGCGCAAACTTTTGCCGGTCGATGATGACAAAGTTGAAGAGCGGCCGCCGGAACAGCCGCACCAGCGTGCTCTGGATGCTAAAGTCACGCATGATGATCTTGTCCTGATTGTCCAGCTTCTTCATCGGCATCTGCATCTTCATGATCTCGCAGTAGTGCGACAGCACATTCTCCGGCACGTGTATCTTCACGAAGTGGATCCGCTGGCAGTTTTCCGTCTCGATCTGCAGGCCCTCACTCTCAAGATTCCGCTGGTAGATGGCGCGCTTCTGCTTCGCCTCCACGCTTTCGTCCTCGCCGTTGAAGGCGAGCACGTAGTCGACGATGCGCCGCTGATCCTGGAAGTACTTCCATGTCTGCACGCCGGGACGTTCGTCGAGTTGGTTAAAAACGGAAAAGAAAACACTCAAACGTTAGCGGGTTGAAAATGGCGCCGTTTTGATTGTGTTTGGAGTGCACCAGGGTTACCATGAAACTGAAAATTAGTACAATTAGCATCCGTAACGCCACAGTTTGTTAGTTAGTTACTTGAGGATTGTTAGCCGGCTTTGGTAATCCAGTGGAATGTTTTGTTATAAATGGAAACTGGGCAAGTAACACAATCGCTCCTATTGTGGGGATACACCATCCAGACATGTAACAATGTGACCACGGTCCAGCGAACGTCTTCAATGGCCCGATTTAAAGAAGGCATACACAAGGTCATCGTTGAAAAGGGCGATTATTGGTGGAACGTACTCTGTGCGTTCTTCGCTCGGCACTTTTAGCAACAGGCAAGCAATAAAGAATCCACACAGACACGTACACACACACGCACACACATGCCTCCATTAAACACGATTCTTATGACTTCTCGTCAAGTCTGTCGCTTTGCCGAGTTGGTTCGTTTCTTATCATGTTCTTAACCTACCGATGTCTAACGTTCGCGCACATGTGGCGAGTTGAACCAAAAGGACTGCACTGGTGGCAATCGCACACATGAACGGAGCACCACCCTTGCCCCGCTGGGGTAGGGTGGGAAAACCTCCTGCCGTCTATCCCCAACCATCCCCCTCTCTCTCTTTGAAGAATGGTTGGCGAGAGGCTGGCGTTTGTGCTGGAGCAGGTTCACATGTTGTGCATCGGGTTGATCGAGGCAGCGAAACGTTCGCCAGTAAAGATATTCACTGATGCGTGCAAACACACCAACATAAACACACAGTCACACACACACACATACAAGTAGGAGCGCGCACGAGATGGGTGATCGAGGGTTTTTCGCGGCGCTGGTCGATGGTGGTCTAAAAATAAGCAAAAGCGCTGTCCTCGCCAATAGTCGCCGGGGACAGTGTGCTAGAAGTTGTCCCTACCCCGCTGCAGTGCCCGTGCACCCGACGGCAGATTTTGCACATCTACGATGAGGATGATCCACCAGAACGTAACCGGAACGCTTCTCCTTCGCACCCACCGTCCGGACGGATGGACGCACGTTTTGCGACGCTGCTCCAACGCTCCGTTACACCGTTGTCGAAGCTCTGCGGACACGCGCACGATAATTCAAATTTTTGCACGCCGCGTTACTTTCACCGCCACCTTACGAATGTCTCCCGTACGCCCGCTTAATCGCGTACATTAAACACAGCCGGTCCCAGTATCGCAACAGCGCACCGCAGCCCGGACGGATCATGTTCTTGCTCTTCTGCGCTTACTCTGCGCTAAACTTCGCGACGTCCGGCTTCCGTCGCTCGGTACGACCGGTAGCACAAACACGCTGTCAAGCAAATCTTGACATTGTGGGGGGCGCTAATGTGCGAGTTCTTGCTATTTTATGCCACGGCACCGTCTGCCAAAAGAAGACGCCAACTGCGAGCATTTTAAAATCCCCTTTCGAGTGCCACCGGTACAGACAGTCGCGTGCCAATTATTCCGTTGGAGCGAGGGAAATCCCCCTAGGGGAAACTGATAAAACAGGCCCCTCCCAGATGTCTTGTCATACGGGTAGGTATCCTAAAACCACATCATCACAGTCCACGATCGTCACCGGCTGACTCATTACGCTTACGTGTGTATTTTGAGATTTTACCAAGAATGTGGCGTTTCTAGTAAAAACATACGCACGGCCCTCACCTCAAGGTTTCCTAACATCCCGATTCGGATCATGGTTTGGGGTAAAAGTGCACACACATGCAACAGCGTGAGGTGTAGGTCTTTATCGTTAGTAGTGCTGGATGCTGGCAGACCTTCGGCACCGGCACCATATGCTAGCGGCAATCGGCTGGATATATAGATCCACTGCTCTAGAAGTGCTAATTAGATACCCGCACCTTGTTTGCACTGTTGATAGGACGCTTTCTGATGGTTACTACATGTTTGAACGCTCGTGACAGATACCAAAGGCAGGGTGGCTTCATTTGATAGTAGCTAGTAGTAACGGCGAATCGGGCGAGTAGTGAGCAGCAAACCCAACCCACTTCCCCCACAAACACACACACACACACGCATCGTTTGAAGTAGAACACTATCGATTTGCGATCCTATCTACTGTAACAAGCACCTGCTGGGGACCGCTCGCTTGGCTGCGGTTCGGTGATCCTGTCGGCTGCCCCAGATCGGTCTGATCCACCGGCGGGTCCAGCTGGCTGTCGGCTGCCGTCGCCTCGTTCGCCATCACTGCCCGAGCACCGGACTACTGCTACAGATGCGATAGCGAGTGTTACGCTGCCCCTACCGAGCGGCAGTAGTGTTTGCCCACCACACCTACTCAGAGCAGTGGCCGGCGTGTGCGATTCTGCCGCGCTCAGCGCTAACTGCGTGTGCGAGCATCGCAGGCAAAACGAACGTGGCCAGAGTTCCCGCCAACAGCGAATGGGGAAATGGAGCCGCCTCGTATTTTTTCACATCCAAGACCAAGAAGCTGTCCTTGAAATAAAATTTCCTTCGCGTCGTCTTGCCCTTGCGCTTACAATCTCACCACAGCTTGCCCCCTAGCCCTCTCTCTCACCTTGTCTCTCTCTCTCTCTTTCTCCCTCTCTCGGCACGTACGATTATTATCGCTATACGCGGCGCCACTGATTTGAGAGGATACTGGACGCAGCATCTCCCACGTGCGCCATCCCGTTCTTCCTAGTGATGGGAAGTGCGTGCCGAACCTACCAGATTCTAAATTAAATCACATAATTCGTGTTTTGAACCTAGCTCCTTTTTTTTCCTACCAAGAGCTGCATCTCGCTGGAGCGAAAGTAACGCTTTAAGATGGTTGAAAGTACGCTTTTTTAACAAGATTTTCAATTCTAGGCGAAATGGTAAAAATTCTTATAAAACCATTGGAAACAACAGTACTATCCCGGTAGACATTGCTGCTTAACAGTTGTCTTCACAGTATGAATTATTTTATTGTTTACATATTTTGTATTATTCCATTGTAAAACAATAACCTTTTAAAGCATCTCATCTAAAGCGATAAAAAAAACTGGGTGTGTTCCGAAAAGGGTAGGCGTTCTCCCGTTGTAAATATAATAAGTCTCGTCAAACCAGAAATGTCAGACGCCAAGAAGAAGTGTTAGTTTTTGAAGTTTGAAATTGAGAAACGATCAATCGTTTTTTCTTCTCTACACTCGCATGATTTCAGCGAAAATTGATTTTTTACAAAAACGAGGTGAAATAATGTCCCGAGGTGACTTTTACGCACCCTGACGGTGTCCTGAAAGCATTTGGAGTTGTTTTTTGCGAGGTTGAAATGTCATGAAAATAATAAAAAAACGTTATAAAAATAAACAAT
Source organism: Anopheles epiroticus (assembly GCA_000349105.1). NCBI lineage: Eukaryota > Metazoa > Arthropoda > Insecta > Diptera > Culicidae > Anopheles > Anopheles epiroticus. The sequence continues at coordinate 645,990 of KB671565.1, read as the reverse complement.
CCAAACCCAAAGCACAGACATTTCTAGCTAGCACGTGTCGACGGCCATCATTTCACTCCAACGTTTGGAATATGTTTTGTATGATATGTGGCTACTTAGAAAAACCTGAGTAACGTATTAACTCATTACAACCCGTGTATTCCAAACTTCCACAATGGGTTTTGCCAAGTTGCATTGTTCGGTCCCGAGTTTCTTCCACTGTAAACGAATTCATTTTCTGTAGAAAAAGGTTCCAATCACCTAGTAGGATCCGTACAGCTCCGTAACGAGACTGGTTCCGTTCCGTGCCACAACGAAACGAAATTTCCACTCCCCACTAGTTTTGAGTACCGAGGACGGGATGTACAATGTACTCGTGGCAGAGAGAGAACCTTGCTCCAATCTCCGGGATCTTCCCTGTTAACATGGAAAGGCAGAGAAAGGGGGAGAGAGAGAGAGTAGCAGCAGCAGCAGCAGCAGCAGCAGCAGCAGTAGTGGTCGAAACGAAACTCAGTACCGCTGAGTGGACCAAAAGCCGATAGACGAAATTGGGAGCGTGCGTGCTGCGGGTCATCAGCATGCGAAATCATTGTCCGGATTGTGTTAGCAAATCCCCTGCCCGGGCACGGTGATGCAGGATGGTTCGTGGGGGTTCATGTTCTTTGCTAGGGTCGTTCAGCTGTTTGGCTGGCACGCTGGAATCACACCGACGCCAACCTGCCGCGCGCCAGCGTGTGCCAAATGTAATCGCAAAACATTGCAACCTTTGGGCAGCACTTACTCTCGACCGTGTACACGTGTGTGTGTTTGTGTGTATGTGTGTGTGTTAGGGAATAAAAAAAATCGTTAGTATTCTGGGGTTTAGAATGGCAATGAGATGCTGCGTTGGGTGGGGGGGGTGGGGAGTTGGCTGGGTAAAGATAGGATAAATCTAACTCGTAGTACAAATAAGCAAATAAATTTAACCCTTATCGTGCGAGTGAGATTAGGAAGTGTCGGAGTACCCCCCCTCCCGACACCCGTACCACCGAGAGTATGGGAAGGTGTAGAGATAGAGATTTGCATCCGTCCCGACCAACCGGAAGAATAGATAACGTGCAGAGGCGCAGGCAAGGTTAACGCAGGTAGCCACATCCCACCACCGAGAGCAGAGAAGAGCGCACAGCCGCGAGCAGTCAGAGTCCCCAGAGCCCATCATCCCCAGAAGGCGAGCGAAAGTTTGATTAAAATGTAATAATGATACGTTTACCCTAGACTTCCACTGCGTATAGGTAACTATCTGTTTGGTTCTGTCATGCTCAGAACCGTGCTGATAATCATTACGGTAAGGGAGGTAGCTAGAGTAACTAGTGCTAGCGCTACTAGGCACCTTTTCGTTGTACTCGGTGCTGAGGACGGTCGGCTTCAGGATGCCGCTGATGAACGCCTTCGCCCCGTGGCTGTTGGCAGTGCCCGGCCGGGCGACGTACGGCAGGTTGGCCAGCCCGCCGTTCGTGCGCGAGTCCTGCAGCAGCGCCTCGGTCGTTTGCCGCAGGGCGGCGCTGTCCTCCGCACCGCCGAGCCGTCGGTCCGGTCCGGAGCCGCTGCCCGAGTCGACCGACCCGAACCGCACGTCCTCCGCCGAATGGTAGACGGTCTGGCGGGACAGGTGCAGCGACTTGCGGTTGGCCGCGTCCGAGTAGACGGACACCGCGTCCAGGTAGATGCTGTCCCGCTCGTCCATGCCGTCCGGTGCGTCGCCGCCGTCGCTCCCCAAGTCTTCGTCGTCCGCGCAGGGATGCCGCAGACGGCGCACGGCAAGGTCGGTGGTACGGTCCCAGCTGCCGGCAGGCTCTATCACATCCCGAAAGTCACTCAGATCGCACAGCACATCGTAGCACTCGGCCCGGTAGCGGTATTCGTTCCCCTCCTCCTCCGGCTCGTCACTGTCCTGGTAGCTCACTGGATGGACGAAAAGGAAAGAACTTGCTTAATTGCGATCTTTCGTAAGGGTATTTCTCTTCTCATAACATCAGTTTTTCTTGAATAATTAGCATGCAGTGGTGGAATATCAAATTTTAAAGAACTTTTGATCGCAAACTTGAGAAATGAGAATGTTATGTGTAAAAGACGATCTGCACGACGGCGCAATCTTGTTCTACGCAAGCGCCATCTGTTGCAAACCACCGATAACTAGCGAAAAGCGCAATTAATCACTAAAAAAGAATTTCTGTCTGCACCCCATATAATTGCTTATTTGAGGAGCTTACAGCCACTGTCGCATTCATAACTCATCAAATTTAATAGACCTAGAAGAAGATGCGTTTCTTCTCGTTTTCATAACTGGCACACGCAATATGATTATTTTTGTTAAAATTATTTGATTTGAATCAACTACTTCTACCTAATACCGGTCAAGAAACAATGTTTAAACAAACCGGAGACAACCGTTTCAATTTCAATGGTAACTTGAAGCGTATTTTTTTGACAGATAAATTGCGCTTGCCTAGCTTCCGACAATTACCCCCAGGAGGCGCTGATGCAGAAAGCTCTTGTGAATACGCTCCGTGCAGGCCGGCTTATTCAATATTTCTGCTAAATCAATATTTTTGAACTGCAAAAATCCATACAACAATTCTGTTCCATTGTTTTGGGACGGTTGTTGAAACGTTCTTCGTACTTAGTGGAACAAGGAATTAACGTTGCAACATAATAAAATGATTCGACTGGAAAGCATTATTAAGCAGATGCATCTAGAATCTGATATGCTTTCATTGTTTAGTCGTATTAACTACAAAGACTTAAAAATAAGCACTGGAGGAAAAACTGAGTTTGGGATGCACTGATTTAGATCGTCCCCACGAGGTAGCTCAACTAAACCACACAAGCTGTGATGTGCACTAAATGATGACGTTTGCTTACTTGCTGCAGCTATCTCTTGCTTTTAACGTACCTCGGCGATACATGTTGGCAACGTCCGCTGCCCGTTTGGGGTAGCCTTGTCTCTAGTGCAGTGTAATGAAACTAATCCCCACCACTGCTTCGCGCTCTCTCCCGATGCAGTGTAATCAAGGGCGTACGCTGTTTATCTATGCGCACATACACACACACACACACACGATGAGTGCTGTTTGGATATCAGCAGCAGTTTGGCACAGCTAATCGATAGATAAATCGCGTGGACATTGCAAGGCGTACGAGTTACAGGCTCGCTCCTGTAGCAACTCCAACCGAAGGTTTTGTAGCTTCCAGATCTCGAACGAAAATCTTCAAAAACTCTCCCGGACAGAACACTGGACAGGCCATGTCCATTTAGGCAGATGGCCGGAAGTGCTGGGCGAAGATATCCACGCCACGCCACCCCGCCGGATGTACTTCAGACTATTCTGACGCTTGCTTCCGCTGCAACGCTGAGATCACTCGTGCCCTTTCTCCACACCGCGGATAACGCACTGGCAACACTGGCAGCACTGGGGCAAAAACGCACACGGCACACGCTCGCGAGGTTGCCTGCGATCGGCGACTAACGCGTAGATGCCGATTAAATTTCCCTACTGCCCTTTCCTGTGCCGTGTTTGTTTATTGTTTCATTCAGCTCACAAACCCTCGCATATGTGTGTGTGTGTGTGTGTGAGGCAGTATGAGAGTGTGGAGAAAAGTGTGAACAATTGCAGTACACCCGCGGCGAGGGGCGATTTCGGCGCATACCTTTATACACGCTTTTACGCGGTCGGTCGGTTCGGTACGTTCCTTGTTCCCTTCTTTTTTTTTATTTTGGTTTTACTAGTGTGCTCATCATTCATCAAACAAACCTTCCGGTGCGAAAAAGGGGTGCACCACCGGCCCGCAATGCACTTTGCATCGTTCCAGTTCACCCAGCCATGCCACGCCACGCCACGTGGGTGCTAAAAATTATTTGCGGCAAAACAAGAAAAAGTACACACTCACACACACACACACACACACACACACACACACACACACACACACACACACACACACACACACACACACACACCGAAAACAACAAAAACACACCTTTTCCCTCCCCCTCCCCCCTCCCACACCACCTCTTTGCTTTGCGCGGTCGAGTGCGTGCGCAAAAGCGTACTACAACCGCACACGGCAGCCTTCCGCACGGTGGTACCGCGTTAAGGTACATGGACGATTAATTTTGTGCCACACATTCCCGCGCGGATCCTAGTGGCGGGAAACCTTTTCGTTGCGCCTCGGTGGGCTGGCACGGCTGGGCCGGGACCCTCCAGAGGGCGAATTGCGAAATACCAGTGTGTTGTTGATAAACAACGCATCTGCGGGAAGAATTTTACCTCCGAGCTGCCCCGAGCGAGGGAAAAACAAAATCGCAAACCACTGTGCCGTTGCCATGCTTTCGGCGGTACCGTCCGCCTATAGTTGCAATTGAACCATCGATACTCACACGAATAACTATAAAATTTACCATCAGCCACACAAATACATACAAACATAGTGCAAAACACCACTCCATTTGTGTTGGAGAAAAAGAAGAGAACCGGACAACCCCCCCCCCCTTTAGGGGTATTAAAGTCAGCTCGATTAGAATCGACTCCCCGCCCCAACCTATCCGGCGCGGATCATGGGACGGGGTTATAACTGCCGCTTATAACCTTCAAAAACAGGAAAGGCAAGATGGAGAAGGGTGAAGAAGTGACATCGATGAAGGTGCGACAGTGGTGAGAAACTGGACGGCAAAAAGAATGGTACGCTCAAATCAGCTACGTAAATTTGTACAGAGTGCGATCAGGTCAGTCAGGTGTTTTTTTTTTTTTGTGGTGCTAGAACATGTGGAGCTACACATTCGCCTTCGAAAAAGACCTTTTTTTAACAGTGAATCCGTTTAGTACACTTCAATTGCAGAACGGATCCATCAAGATCGCTGCTACAGATAAAGGAGGCATGGTACACGATCAGGCAGCTTGTGACGTCTCGATTGTGCAGTAAAAGCCGAACCATTGCCCTGCCCTTATCAGAAGCTTCAGATGTTGTTTGCTTTACGGTTGAACGGGTTTGAAATCTGGGCAATGCATGTGAACATGGTAAAGATTGCGGGCTGCTCCAACGTTCCCGTCGATCCAATATATATGTCAGACAACTTCAATTCAATGACCTTGCAGTAGTTTGACTAGCACCTGCTTACTTATGATTTTAAACACATTTAGTAGGTGGAAATATAGATATTTATTACAACCCACTGTCTGCAAATCTAATAATCCATCATAGTTTAAAAGATACTCGATTTAACCCATGTTACTCAAGATTTGTTTTTCTAAATGTGACACCTTGGCTCTTGGCTTTAGGAAAAAGGAAAATCTGTCCAGTGCCTGTTTGTTTTAAAATTATTGAGCATATTGATGATTCTGATTTATTATCGTCCTTAGCAATATGGCTTGGGCCATTCCTGCCGAAGAAATAAGTTTCATGAAAGGTTGTGTGAAAGGTTTCACTTCTAGTTTATATTCTGCTTGGAATCTAATGCTTCTGATGCTAAAAATATTCAATGTGTGTTCTAATCTCAATCAGCCAGAAATAATTAAATCGAACCTTGTGGCTGATTTGGGGCTGTTTAAGTTAAACCCCGTACCAGCACTTTGTAGCTGATTAAGACATGTAGTACTCCATGTACTACAGCAGTATTGTAGCGAAAATCCTACCACGGTCGCACTTTCTTAGCTGACTTAGAAATGAAGCCGTACTTCGACTAACTATGAAGTACCAAGCGTCATCGCCAAGATCATCGTCAGGCGTCAGACCATCGGAACGTTCAGTCTCTGACTCATGTGAGACTTAGCCTACGTTTTTGTTAAAAGTTGTTTATTTTTAAGAATAATTTATCACTTAATATATAAAACAAAATATTTGGAATAATAGTTCTGAATATTAATGATGGCTTGTTTGAAAATAAAATACAAAGAATAAAATACCTACTCGATTTAAAGAAAGAAATCTGCTTAGGAGCTATTTAACTGAACCAAGACGAACTTTGACGCTCGTTATCTACTGCGAGTTCCCTATTTAAACAGCGATCTTTAGCGTGCTAAAATTAGCTGCTTAAGCAAATTTAACCATTTCGGATTCCATTGCCTAACAAGCCAAAAATATCAAAATCGTACTTTTTGGTTGGTTTGGAGCTGTTTAAGTTAAACCCCGTACCATGGTCGCACTTTGTAGCTGATTAAGACATGTAGTGCTGTACTTCGAAGAACTATGAAGCTGCTTGACAAGCACACTAATAGAATAGTTAGTCTGTTTGTTTTTTTTTATCATGACTTGTTTGAAAATTACATACAAAAAAATATACCCGCTCGATTTCATGAAAAAATGCTGCTTAAGAGCTGTTTTACGGAGCTGTTTAACGGGTGAACTTTGATGCTGCTTATCTACTGCTAGTTCCCTATCGGAACGATCTTTAGCGTCCTCAAATAGGCTGCTTATGCAAATTTGGCCATTTCAGTGGTTTGTCCTTCAGTGAGCGTAAATGTTCGCACGTTAGAGTCGCCTTCTGTTTACTAGATAAGGAACATTCGATTATGAATCATATAGTTTTTAGGGCATGAAGAATCGATAATGCAAACAATACATAAATAAATAAATGAGTAAGTAAATAAATAAATCAAAATGTTATCCACATAACTGTGCTATTCAACTAACTGTTATCAAAATATATGTTTTATTTTTAATAGAAATGATTGATAGAGATGTACTACTATTAACAAATGACACTGATAAATTTAAAATAGTTAAAGTGTTATTAACTATGTTAAATTTATCAGTGTCATTTGTTAATATTTTTTTTACATTGAAAAATCGAATTAAATTATAATTTGGCTTGAATTAACAATTTACAATCCCAAAGTCCTATTGAAATCCAAAGACTTGAGGAAAGTATAAAAGCCTTTCGATGGTACTATTGCTGACGTAAAGAAAAGATCAAAAAGTTTGATGCTAATTATGAACTAGAAGTTATGAAACTATTAAATAATAAAAAAATCACTAAAAATGGCTGTTCGATAGTCAACCACAAAAATCACAATCCAAAGCAAATACGCTTAGAATTGTTTCTTCCATCCCAACCTAATAGCGCTAATTGATTTCTCAAGGTTCACCGATCTCAGATCTCGGAGCAACACGAAAACAAAATTGACGACCCCGGTGGGGGAAAGCCCAGCAACAACATCGACACAGAAGTAAAAAAAGAACCCACATGGCCCGCATTCACTTGTCGAAAGTGCGATTTTGCGCAGCTTTCGGAGAACGCGCGTGCCGTTGTCGGGCGGAATGAGGTCAGCATGGCCCGAAAGCAGGCGGGCCTCCTTCAAATCCGGATCCGATGTGTAATCAATAACGGGAGCGGTGCTAACGGGGCCGATCGTGCCAGCTTTTGCGCTTCCACAGGCCGCTCAATCTTCTACACCGCGTTTTTATGACCCAAACCAGTTGCGAGAACAGGAGGCCCCAGAAAAGGTGGGAAATGAACTGTATGTTGCAGAAATCAATTCCCTTCCCGGTGGGTGGGGGAGCGGAGGAGAGGGGAGTTGATATTGTACCGACAACGTCGGCAGAATGGTACAACGCCCAGTCCCTTGGTGGCGGCACCAACCGACCTCTTCCGGTTTCGCTAGTTCTTCACCGTTCCAGGCATACATTCAATCCGCTCTGTTGCGCCGTGTGTGACCGGTGTACGGCTCAATTCGCAAACCCAAAGGGTGTACGTGTGTATGTGTGTAAGTTTCCAACCCAAACCGAGATCAGACGTTTTTGCTACCAACAGCGCGTCACCTTCGTCCAGAGAACGGAAGATTTTTATTTTAAAAGATGGTTTTATTTCCTTGGACTTTTTTTTAGCAGGCGCGCGCGCGCGCTCTTCATCCCTTGCTTACCGTTCTCGGTGGAATTCGCCGTACTATCCCTGAGGGGTAATTTGTTGACTGTACATCCCTCACCAAACACACACACACACACAAACAAGCGTTAGTTTAATGAGAAAAACGATGAGAAATCATCGCCCCGGTGACATCACCACGTACCCGGTGAGGGGTTGAGATATTGACGTATGCAAATCGTTTGCCTTTGAAATCGCAACAAATGACTTCTTCCGGTTTCGGACGCCTGCACGTACGTGCAGGTAGCTCATCCGGCGCTCCGGCTATCTTTTCGTGTTGATTGCACCCGCAGTCGCTCCTGACGGCGAAGATCTGCCCTGAGGAACCTACCTCTGGAAGTCGGCACAGTCGTCGAGCAGCAGACGGGAAAGGCCTCCGTGTGCAGATGGTTGATCGATGGTGGCCGCCCGTCCTCTGGAGCGTGGGTAAACACACGCTGGCCTGTCTGCCCTGTCGCCTGAAAGGGTCCCTAGGTGTGCAGCAAAACACAAACACTCCGTATCACACGCGGTAGCGCCGAGACAAAGGCACGATAACGATAACGATCCGCGGGCCGTCCGATTATCTCGAGGCTGTGTGGTGCCGTGGCTGATAGCGCACACCGTCTAACAGACCGCAGTGTCGGACGAAAGATGTTGAGCGAGCGATGGGAACAGTCATCTGTTGACGGCCTTGCGTGAAACGTCACGCGAACGGAGCGCATTCCAGCTCCGGCGGGTCCGGTTTTTCGCCCCGCCACCGTGTGCGTGCGCGCGACAGTGCGTCGGTATTGGTGCGGGCCTGTTGACGCCGTACCAGCCGCCGCGTAAGCGAGACGGGGTTCTCCAGCGTGGCCGTTTTGCGTTGAGTTACATTTTGTGTACATACTGTTCCGCGTGTGCTTAATGTTTGTTTCTTATGCGTATTGCGCTCCTTTGCCCGGTGCCTGTTGCGCTGGCATGAGTTTTGCAAACCATTTGCTGCGAACCAACACAATCGGCGGCCGCCGTACGTGCCCTCTTCGCGCGGGCGTATCGTAAAACGCGGATTGTGTATGGATCAAACTGCCATTCAATTCGTGTTTTTGAGCACAAGCTGGATTTGTTTGCTTTTATATGAACGTTATGTTTTGCCAGCACAAAATAGCAACATACGTTCGGCATTTGCTGCTAATGTCTAGCACGGAATAGGATGAAAGATGGTTTGATTGAATTTTTCAGGTCGTTTTGAATTTAGTCTCGTCCATTCGGACGATTGCCATTTGAGAAGCGCTTGATTTCAATCAGTGTAAATTGCAAGTCACTGGCCGCTTTAGCTTGAATCACTCTTCTGTGCCTGTGACCTCCGTGCCTTCCGTACCCCTGGTCTGCTTATCATTCTTTTGTGGCTGTTTGATAAGTTTGATATTTTTTATCTGTACATTGACTAACAAAAATAAATTAGAAACGAGATGATGTTAACTTTAAAACAAACTAACATTAGTATATTTATCTTTTTCAAGCAAAGTATTAATTTCAAATAAAATTAAAAAAATATATGTAGGAGAATTGTAAAAAGTTCATGAAATACACTTTTTTATTTTGAAAAACTCTAAAAACCGTTCAACTATTGGATCATTTTTGTACAATTGTTCTACTTCTGAGAATGTACGTACTTGAAAAACGTTGTAACAAAATAAATTGCTGTGCAATTCAATCAACCATGCTTTTCCACCTTCATTTTTAAAATTGCAACCGATATCTTAAATAAATTTTCACAACAAAATTACTTCTAGTAACATTTGAAAACTCAACCCAACCAGCATTTGAATGATGAACTTTAATAGTATTGATTATTACTTCCATGCAGCAAAAGAGTTTAACTCTAGCACTACTATTTTACTACTACCTCGCTTAATGACCTGGACATGCCGGCTTCAGGTTTACGAGTTTTTTTACCTCCACGTAGTTGAATAGTCGTTACTAAAGAGGAACGGTTCTGGTGGAATTTACAGCCCAGTCGACCGGCGCCGCAGTCACTAAAAACAGTAACGAATAACTTTTCTACAGTAGTACAGGGGGCTTAAATACTTTCCAAATATGTAGCAACATAGACATACATTTGAAAATACCTAAAACAGAACAGGCACACTGGACGAACTACATTCGAATATTTCAACCAAATCGGATGGTGCAATCAACAGTTATTACATTTTAAAGCTGGAGCTAACCGATTATTCAAACCGCGTAAGCATTGTACACAGAACTGTGAATCCTTAAACTTGTCTCTATAAACACAGCAATTCGCTCCATCACGAAACGTCAGCGAGCAAACAGCTGGGACCGAAGAGACCGAAAAAATAAACAACAAATCGGAAAAGGAATTTGCAGCAAGGCGGCAGAATACGATAGACGGTCAAATCACCGGGGTATGTAATCGTAAGCGATTGAGTTGCACCGGTTCAAATACATTCCCTAACAATCAACCTTCACGCAGCTCGCTGTCATCTTAAAGTGAAATCCGTACACCACTGCAGCGCATAAACCTCTTGGAAAAGTTGTGAAATTCGTTTCTCCCAAAACCCATAGCGGGATTGGCCTGTGGTAAAAAAAATAATAGACTTATTGGTCTTTCTTACAATACATTACTCAAGCAAGCTCAATATCATTCCCTTTTACAGGACAAGCATACTCTGCTGATAATTAACCATCATCAACATCCTAACGCCCAGAGAAAAATGCAAAAGCTCAAGCTGTTCGTGTCACGAAACCTGGTGACGATTGTGATGATACCGTCACTGATCGGTCTCCACTGGGCGTGGGATTCGCTGCAGCACAACCGGGCTCTCGTCTCGGACTATGAGCGAAAAGATCTGCCAGTTGTAATTGTAAGTGGAAAACAGCTGCTGCCTAATCTTCCTCGTCTGGTCGTACGTTTAATTCTCTTCTTATTTTCCCCTCAAATAGGCAGCAAAGGCGCTCTGGCAGCGTGTTACCAACAAAGCCGACTCCAACGAACAGCAGGATAAATCGCAGTAATTGAAATGGAGGGATACGTTGTTTTGTACATTGAAATGTTGTGATGCGCATTATCGATTCTAGAACGGTGCACCTCGCCGCACAGCTTCCCGCGAGTTGTACCCGTGTCTTGTAATTGTTTGAAAATTAGGCAATAAAAAGGGTAGCGTTTGAAAGGAATGCATTCCGAGGAGCGTTGACTGCAAATGATATCAGCAAGGACAGGGCGTTTGGCGGGTTTTATGCAACACCCGTATCCAGTGGTCGGCAAAGCTATAAGGCTCTTGTTATTTTCCCTATGTTCAAACCTGGGATAGTAATATTCGATGGGTTCCCTTTCCGCGATTGCGTAATGCTCCATTTTGGCAACATGCTGACTAGTGATGGAAAAATGATATTTGGCAGGATTTTTTTCATAATGGACAGCGGTTTCAAAGTTGATTTCAGAGAAAAAGCTTTAATCCGAAGTGTTGGCAGAGAAACACGGGCCGGACCACGCGAAGGAAAGGCCCTCCGATGTATTTTATTCTGCCGCTAACGAGGTTTCTAATCATAGTGTGATGCCGCTCAAATAAGAAACTACTTTCCGTGTAGATAATTTAATTTCAATGCTTATGTTCTCAGTTTATCGGAATCCGTTACTGTAAAAAAGGACCAATTTTGAATAATATCCTTTAGGATGAGAGTAAAGTACCCTGGGGCGCGATTGGAATCAAATCCATACAAGAGGCTAAGAACTGAAAGTGGAGTCCTGTGTATGTGAGTTCCATGCATGGGATAATTTATGTTTTCCATGTGTTGGACCTATCTGAGGCCTTTAATCCGTAGCTCCGAAGATTTGAAAAAAAAAATCCATAAGTGGCTCCAAAATAGGCTCCGGAATCGACTTTGGGATTGGATATGAAAACTGGGCCTTTTTTTGGTTTATAACAGAAATAGTTAGGATTATTAGGACAGAAAAGTTTATTGAAAGTTAAACCTTACCCGTCAAAAACAAGGATCCTGTAGATTTAGTGCTAATAATGCTTAACGATGTTTATTTTGTTTTAACTCGGTAGTAACGGCCAGGCCGTATTGCTTAATGTTTAATTTAATTTAACATTACTAGCGATCTTTTCTCCGAAATAAATTCAGATTTCGAAGAGATTGTCTCAATCGGAATCGATTCTAGAATCGGAATAGGGATTAATTCCAGCGCTAGAACCGGAGTCGGCATCTATGTCGAGCCCGGAGATCGTTAGTTCCACTGTTGCCGACCTCTGTCTACTGGACACACCTACGCACACATGCACACACTCTGGGTAGGGAAACTTCGAAACGGAATACACTGTCAAAATCAGCTGTCAAGTCGCTGCTGTCAATCAAGGCAACCTTGGCAGGAAAACACAACACGCGAAGGGTCCGGGGCGGTGCTGCAGGTGGCCAGGAACGGTGACGGGTTTTCTATTTACGTTTTTGCTTCCAATTCATTGTAGCGAAATCGGCGTACATAAACCTACATCCTACGTCGGCGAGGGCAGCACAAGGCAGTGGACGCAGTCACGGCACGATACAGTGGAAGAATAATCATCCCGGAAAAGGACGAGAGCGTGCGAGCGTGTGTTTGTGTGTGTTGTTTATTGTTTACGGAGCGGATTGTACGGAATCTTGAGTTACGAGTTCACGAGCCGCACTGCCGGAAGCCGGAATTGTTTGCCTGGTGGGTGCCGCAAAACACTCGCGACAGCCCTGTGCCAGCTCAAAGATCAACGGTGCATAGATTGCACGGCACGTAGAGGGAAGTGTAGTAGGAGAGAAGGGCACTTGGTCTGCGAGGATCGCGGCAGGCGAACGGGTTTGCCTGACCGTGTCCGCCGTGCATACGTGTGTGAACGTAGCGCAGGGTGTTGCGAGTGTGTGCGGCTAAATTCCGTTGATAACGCGTGTCGCGCTGCAACCTTAGAGTGTGTCAAGTGGCCGGCGCTGATAGACAGCATCCGCCAGTGTAGTGCGCGGGACCGTTCCATAATCGCAAACGGATCCGCGGACCCTCGTCCCGACACCTGCCCGCAGTTGCTGCAGTGATGCCGGTTAGGCTGGCCCGTCCCTAACCGTTTCCCCGATCAACCTGGCCAAACACGCACACGGCTGTACAAAAGGGTGCGTATTTTACATTTGCGAACACATTTGCTAACCGCATTTCTGCCTCACATTCCCACCTTCTATTTTATGCTACCAACCAATGCTGCCTTTATGTAATCGGCGGTTTTTTTAGTCGACCTCGCGAAAGCAGAAGTGCCTGGCGGCCTGTGAGTGTCGACGGGTGTGCGTGCGAGGCTGTGCTTTTGGCAACCGTCTAGTGAAATGTGTGCAGCAACTTTGATTACTTTAAGGTGATGTTTCGCTGGAAATTTCCGTTTAACCATATTTCGTTAGGATAATGGGGGAGGGAGGCAGATGGAGGGCTAGTTGTTAGGGGGCCTATGAGCGAAGCAGGAAAGTTTCTGTGCCAACGTGCTTTGTGCGTTGTTTACTGCGAATTGCCAAGCATAATTCATTATTATTAATGCTATTTATAGCTTAATCCGCGCCAGCGCGCACGTGTATATGTGTATTTGATGTAACGTACAACCTCGCGTCCCTCTCCCCTCTTAAGTGCTACAATTTCCTGCTCGTGGCTGGAGAAAAACATAACAACGTAACAGCTCATCCTCCCCCAACGGTCACCCCCTTCTTCATTTCTTAGCCATTGGTGCGTGCGTTAAAAATATGTTTCGAGTGTATGTGTTCCCTACACCCCTTCCTCCACCGCTTCATCTCCCCTCCCCTGCCTAGCTGTAGAACGTGTAGTAGTCGGTTGGAAAGGGAAGATATGGAATTTGACCTTCGCCGATTGACGCGACGGTTACGGCGGTTGTTTTGCGGTATCGTAATCCAACGTTTGACGAAAGATGACCGTTACCCCCAATGACTGTGTGCTCATCCATCACACACACACACACACACGCACGTGCGATGTGGAAACCCTACAGCTGTGTGGCCCCGGCGGGACGAGAACACGAACAGTGATATTTGCGGGGGTATCTTTGTTGATATCAGGGTCGCGAGGCCGTTGGCATCTTATTTTTCTTCGTTAGTGAGGCGCGATAGAGAAACAAAGGGAAAATTGATATGTACCAGTGGCGCGCATCAACACCAGCGCTGTAGCGATTCTGCCGATTCCGGTTTGGACGATTTTAATCGATATTTTATTTCCTTCTCTCGGGTTTCTTTCATGCCCACATTCACGCACTATGCGCATCGCGGATCACCATTTCACAGGAGGAACGTCCACCGGAACGAAACGGAAGGGTAGAACAGGTTTAGACAGCGTTCGGATGGCACCGGGTTTATAGCAGTGCAGCACACTGTCTTCACCTTACGCTTTATGTTTTAACTGTCCTTCGCGTGTTCGATGCAGCGAATCGTCCCCGGAACGTCCGACGAGAGCACCATTCAATTCCGACGATGCTGTAAAGCTGCCTGTTGCTGCTAAAACACGGTTCCCTTTTTTAGCCAGGTAACGTACTTCCGCTTTCCCACGCTCGCTTAACACCCATTTGACGCCAGTATTCTTCTGCTTTTAGGACACCTTGGTTTTGTGGAGTTTTTGCTTTTTGTTTTCTTGTAAGATCGTTTGTTGTTTTTATAATTGTGCATGCGTGCGACTACGCTTGGTGGCGAACTGATTTCCGCCCGTCAGCACACTGGCATTGGCTCCTGGACAGCAACGGATGCGGTGCGAGGTAAGCAAAACATTGGGCTGTAAGCAAAGGGCACGATGCCGCATCTTATCTGTGGCCGCCGATCTTTGTTGCACAGCGCTGTGTGAAGGCGAGAAGAAAGGGTCCCGCACCCGCATCCGCAATCAATCGCGTTTGCAATCAAGAATGACGGCTGCTGGCATGGCCGGTTGATAGGAACAGAGGGAGAGAAAGGTCGTAGGTGGTACTGGACACGTGCTGAAGCTCGCCTGCAGTAACAGTAACAGTGCAGTTAACAGTGAAGGCCAGTTGATGTTTGATTTTGTTTGATTTAGCATGTTTCATTACATTTAGTATTTTTTTTAATTGGTGTAGTATTTTTCTTCTGTTGTTTGATACAAAGTGAGTACTAGTATAAGAAGATTGACTGTGTTTAGCGAGTTGGAGGAAAGCTACCAAACACATTTTGTAACATTGCGCTATAGATAGTTGCATAACTGTACGCCTTAATTTCCACTTCTAAAGAATAACGTTAGCATTCCCCATTCTATACCCCTCTACTTTTACAAATTAAAACATGAAGGACGCATAAAGAAATCAATCTGTATTTTTTGTTACTATCTTCATTTATTTTGACGTAAATTGACAACAAATCTATTTTTTTATATATCTTTTCGTAAATCATTGTTACAATATTCACGAATATTTTTTTTTTGGCTCAAAACCATTGATTCTTCAACACATACAAAAACAACTTAGTGACAATCATAAATGCAAAAAAAAGTTTTGTTATTCATGTACAATATTGAAAAGTCGTAATTTGACCATTTGATGTCATTTTCTTATTTTATCTTATTTATTTATTGTCTGTATTGTTCAACTGATTCAAGAAAATCCATTAAGATATTCCCTTCCCATACCCTAGTGTTACAGTTAATAGAAGATTATCCGCAATTCTATTTTTAAAGCAATGCACGTTAAAAAGAAAACTAAACTTCTGAAAATATTTATTAAAAGTGCTACCCAAGCCTGCAATTGGTTCATATACAGAGTTAAATCTGATCAAATATTTGAGATGTATCAAAATATCAAATATATTGATATTTACCGGCAAAATTGAAGCATCTATCTCTCCACGGCAAGGTAGGCGTTGAAGGGCTAAACGAGCATCTCTAAACTGATTCAATTTTATAAACGCAGTTAAAATCAAAGATAAATCAAACTGTCGGAACATAAATAGCCTTTAAACACATAGGGTCAGATAGACTAGACTAATTTCCTTGCGCAACCAGAAATCCTCATCTTGTTAGCTTTGTTTACAATGTTAAAAAAGTAGTCATTGTGTTAAAAAATGTTATTTGCCTAGGTTTTAGAGTCTAAGATAGTTTGATATGGTGTTCCATACGCTAACTCATCTTCAATTGTCAAATTGAATCAAAAATTGTATCAAACATCCTTATCCCTTAACGTTTACTTTCTACGTGGACTTTCTAGTGATATTGACAAAATGGAAAAAATACAAATAAAAGATTATAATACTCTCTATATTTATACTATATCCACTGTAAAATATGAACGTGGGCAAAAGTGGTAATTACAAAAAAAAAAATCTCGAAACGTCACAATATTCTTAATAATTTAGTTATTTAACCTAACATAAAAGCAATAATATCTTAATGATACCTTCGTCCTTTTCAAACCTGTGTTAGGGTATATCTAGGTGTTAAGGACTTATCATCTTCAACATCTTCTAAGCAACTAAAGTTTCTTGCTTACGTTAATAGTGTTGCAAGCGTTTTTTAGATGTTTTTTTTTTCTTTATTCGTATTGGGCTTTGAATGACAGATATTTTCCTGACGAGTTTAAAACATTCATCAATTAAAAGAAATCGTATTAACAAAACAGAACATTGTCTGAAAAATAGTTTTAAACAATTGAAGAAAATTTATCAAAATTGAGCTGGCTAACCGTCAAGTTCATACCAACAGCCAATTCAATACCATACATACCAACACAATTCTCCATCATTCATCAGTTATTCGATTACTCGTGCTGTGTATCTTAGATCTGATGGTTTAAATCTTACTGTGCAGTTTAGAGCATTAGCCTAGTTGTTCGTTGTTCTTAATAGCGCGACTTAATAATGTTTAAACATAATTGATTGATATCAAAGATTTCACTAATGGCTAGTCCGTGAATTCAATGTTATAGTAAGGAGACACAACTGTAGGGTTTAACTGGAGGCTTTTCTCTTAAATGTGATAATTATATAAAGGATCACTTCAAAAATCGTCCTCTTTATCGCTTTCCAGAAATGTCTACGAACAATCGGCAAGCGTCGGAACCGGTGAAGCCGGTTCGATCCAGCAAGCTTAACAACCGGGATGTCGTGGTGACCAGCCTGATTGCTGGCGCGACCGCAGGCGCGCTGGCCAAAACCACCATTGCACCGCTCGATCGAACAAAGATCAACTTTCAAATCAAGTAACTAAACTTCTCCGTCCGTCCATCAACCCTCAGTTACGTTTTTTAAATTCTACTTTTTTTCACCAACTCACCAGCAAAGACGTACCGTACACGTTCCGGGCAGCGCTCGGGTTCCTGCGAAACACGTACGTTCGCGAAGGATTCCTGGCCCTGTGGCGGGGTAATTCGGCCACGATGGCACGCATTATACCATACTCGGCTATCCAGTTCACAGCGCACGAGCAATGGAAGAAGATACTGCAGGTGGATCTGCACACGGAGTAAGCTTCCCGCCGGTTTCGCTGATCGCAGGATTGCGTGTTTTAACTGATGTGTTCTGTTTTTGTTCGTAACACATTTTATTATCAGCACGGAAGTACGCCGGTTCCTGGCGGGATCGCTGGCCGGCATCACATCCCAGTCACTGACGTACCCGCTCGATCTGGCCCGGGCTCGCATGGCCGTGACGGACAAGTACTCCGGCTACAGGACGCTGCGAGAGGTGTTCGTTAAGATCTGGCAGTGCGAGGGTCCCCGCACGCTGTACCGCGGCTACTGGGCGACCATACTGGGCGTCATACCGTACGCCGGCACCTCGTTTTTCACATACGATACACTGAAAAATGAATACTACAGTATGTATCGCACAACCATTGGCAGTTTTGATGGGAGTAATTTGTCGTCAATTTTTTAATTTTTTTGGCGCTTTTCTTCTCTCTATAGAAAGGACGGGAGACAAATCTCCCAACACTGTGATATCGCTCACGTTCGGTGCGGTAGCGGGCGTGATCGGCCAGTCATCCAGCTACCCGCTGGACATCGTGCGAAGACGAATGCAAACCACCGGCGTAACGGCTCAGTGCGCCGACCAGTACCTTACGATTGGCCGGACGTTGATCAAAATATACAGGTTTGTTTACATGGCACGTCCTGCCTGTCGCTGCCCGCTGAAAATCAAATACTTACTCTCTCTCCCTCTCTCTCTGGTAACCTATCCACAGGGAGGAAGGGCTCATCGGAGGCTTCTACAAGGGTTTAAGCATGAACTGGATCAAGGGCCCGATCGCGGTCGGCATCAGCTTCGCGACGTACGACCATATCAAGCATCTGCTTCGGGAAGTCATACACATCCGGGACAGCGACCAGGCCCGGTAATAATCTGCCCGACAGCTCGGCCCGAGGTTGGGTGCAGGCGGTATCCCTTCGAATTGAAATTCGAATATCCTTAATGCTAGAGAGATTAGCGGAAGCAGAAGCGAAGCAAACAAAACACAAAAAAAACCTTTCAAAAAGGGCTGCACGACAATAAGAGGAAAATTCCCCATCCCGCCACCATCGCCAACTTTTCCATCCCGAGCACGGGCTGTGCGTGTGTGTGTGTGTGTGTGTGCAAACGAAATCACGATCGTGTGTGTATTGTACGAATCGTCAATCGGATAAGTGCCATTTGCTGGTTTAACCGTTCGCTTTCGCCTCCCTTATATTTTACAAAGCGAAAGTACAACCGTCTTTATTTTATAACTTGTTGTTCCCAGGGCCAGCACATTACGAAACCATTGCACAAAAAAACATGTACTATTATTTTTTCGTAAACGAATCTAAACGCGTTATATAGTCATTTTTCCACTGTAGGGACTGCGAAACAGAACGTTGGGTTAATGAAACGCACCGCCGAAAGTCGTAAAACCTGTGCTGTGCGGAATACGCGGAGGTGAAGCGAACCGTAGTGTTTGGGCATTGTGTAGAAAGGTGTTTCTTTCCAAAAAGAGGATGCCGCAAATAAAAAGGATTCAGTCCAATATGCCTTAGCGTACCGGCCTAGTGTTGGAGTGAGATTTGACTTTTTACTCTCCCTTCCCCCTCCTGTTCCTGTTAGAGGGTAGTGTTACGTTTATGCTAGAACGTGCGTTGCCAAGCACGCCGACGGAAGTGGGTAAAATTCACACAGCAACAAAAAAGACTAAACTTGTCGCTTTCTATTTCTACTAGAGTAACCGATGTGTAGTGAATAAATATTATTAATCCAACAGTCGCGTACGCTACGGCGAAGTATGCATCGATGTTGAAAGAAATCTCAAATTGTTTCCTAATGCCTATGATTGCAATTCTTTACCTAGCAACACGGTCCGGCCGTAAGTTCGAAAAAATCCTAGTGATCCCATCTCTTCTTATCTAGTTTTAACGATTTGTCAATTTCGATTATATTTCCCTCAAAACTCTTCTCTGTTTTGAGCCAATATCGAGTTGGCATGAGCCTCTTCACCAAGGGGAAAGAACTAACAATTTAACCAGCATGAACAATTGGCACCAGAAAGATGTGCTAACATTCTATCAAACTTCTGTATCCATTCTATCATTGATGATTTTGTCTGTATCATGTTTGATTATGGCCACAGGGGGACCTAAACTACAGGAAAGTTTAATAGGATTTCTTGTCTTCTTTCCAATGTCCCTTTTTTAACAACAAGTGTTCCTTTTTTATCAACTCTGTCTGGTCAGCCCAATCATTATTTATCCTGCAGACCATTCAATTCAAATGGCACTGAACAGTGCAATAAGTAAAGCACTTTTATGACACCCACCAGACCAGCAAAGTAGTACAAGTTGAAGTTAAAAA
Organism: Anopheles epiroticus; assembly: GCA_000349105.1. Lineage (NCBI taxonomy): Eukaryota > Metazoa > Arthropoda > Insecta > Diptera > Culicidae > Anopheles > Anopheles epiroticus. Next base: position 626,333 of record KB671565.1, on the reverse strand, counting down.
AGGCCCAGACCAAAGACCTACACTTAAACTGGTCTTGGCTGTTTACAATGCAAACGTGAAAGTGTAAATACAAAGCTAACTGTCAAATCAAACCCGTAAAGATGTATACAAATGGAGCACACCTTCATTGTACACATCTTCATTGTTTTTATACAACACCGATCGGTGTCAGTTCGCTCACTGTATGAGCGTTTCGGTCAGTGTGTGGAGTTTTGTAGCGACAACAAGCATGTAACTGCAGGTTACAATCCTACAGTTCGCGCAAAGACTCGTTGTTATCGTTGTTTTGTTTTTGTTTTGTGTTGTGGCTGTTCTTGTGATAAATTGTGATGTTAGGAAGGTAAATATTTATTAACTCAACGGTACAGTATCCGGCGTAGGACGGAAGCAACAATGAGCGAGGCGAAAATCACCGAATACAAACTGCTCGAGCGGCTCGGCAGCGGAACGTACGCGATCGTGTACCGAGCGATGAAAAAGGTTTTTTCTTTGTTTTTGGATCGCTCGTTAAGCACACAAGACTAAAAGCCCCTGTACCGGTTCTACCGTAGACCACGAAGGAGATTCTGGCGGTGAAGGTGATGGCCAAGAGCAAACTGTCCGTCTCGGCAATGGACAACATCATCAGCGAGATAAGCCTGCTGAAGAAGCTAAAGCACCGGCACATCGTCGAGATGCGGGACTTTCTCTGGGACGACGAGAACGTCTACATACTGATGGAGTACTGCGACGCGGGCAACCTGTCGACGTACATCCGGCAGCACCGGACGCTGGACGAGACCACCTGCAGACGGTTCCTCCAGCAGCTCGCGCTCGCCCTGCGCTATATGCGCCAGCACGACGTCAGCCATCTGGATCTGAAGCCGGCCAACCTGCTGCTAACCCGCGCGTCCGGCACGTACGTGCTGAAGGTGGGTGATTTCGGGTTCGCCCAGCGGCTGAAGCTGAACCAGGAGAACACGGCGGTCAAGGGGTCGCCGCTCTACATGGCACCCGAAATACTGCTCAACGCCTCGTACGGCCCGGCCGCCGACCTGTGGAGCGTGGGCGTCATCCTGTACGAGTGTCTGTTCGGCAAGGCGCCGTACAGTTCGACCAGCCTGCACGAGCTGGCCGAGCGGATCCATCGGAGTGACCCAATCGCGATACCGCCCCGACCGCCAATTTCGCGCGACTGCCGCCAGCTGCTGGCCAGCCTGCTACAGCGCGATCCGGCCCGCCGCATCACGTTCGAGAAGTTTTTCGACGATCCGTACCTCGACCTGGCGCACGTCGCATGCGAGGAAAATCTGGAGAAGGCGATCGCCCTCATCAACCGGGCGATCGAGATGGAGCAGCGGCAGGAGCTTGGCGCCGCCTACCGGGCCTACTGCCAGGGGCTGCAGTACTTTGTGCCGATCACGCGCGCCGAACCGGACCCGGCCAAGCGGCAACTGCTGCGCCAGCGCGTGCTAACGTACCTGAACCGGGCGGAAGCGCTCAAGCAGCACGTTTATGCGGCGAGCCAGCGGGAACACCGGCCACCAGAGGTGCCACCGAAGGTGCCACCCGGCGAAAAGGAGCGCATCTCGCGGAAGGTTATAACCGGTTCGAGCACCGATGGTGGTGGTAGGGGAGTAGGCGAGACGGCAGAACAGACACCGAGCGAACCGGGCATTGCCGAGCTGGCGCGTGACCATGAGTCCATTGCCCGGGGTCTGGAGATTGGGCGGCAAGCGGCGAAGGAAGCGTCCGAGAACAAGCTGGACGCAGCACTGGACAGTTACACGTCAGCGCTCGGTCTGCTCATACCCGTGCTGCACCAGGACATTGCGCCCGGACAAAAGCGGTTGCTGCGGCAGCGGGTAGTCCAGTGGATGGAAGAGGCAGAGCAGATTAAATCGATCCGTTCGGCACAGATCATGCAAGAGATGGAGAGCACGGAAGCGAACCATTACGCCTGTACCGTCCAGTAAGGTGCCGTGCTATTACTTAATAAAACGCGGTACGAACCGCGTGCTGTGCTCTCTTGCGCCCTCACAGACGGTCTGCTTTTTGAAAGATATTAACAGCACACAAGGCATGGAAACACGCTTTGCGCGTAGAGCGACATGGACACGGGACCAGTTACTAGCTTTCTACAACAGTTCGGTCAAGCGGTTTCGTACCATCGGTTTAACTCTTTTCTATCACCAAACATGTCTAATTTATATCTGTGTGTGTGTGTATTTGTTCGTGTGTAATATGCGTATATGCCTTCGGATTTGCGTGAAAACTAAATTTAAGAATGTAAGCTTACTGTACGATTCAATTCCAGTATTTAGCGAGTCGCCAGCAATTTGTTCCTATACGCACCGTGCACCGTGGCTTTGCTAAATTCTTCAGGCGCAAATCGCGCGAGGCTTGCTGCATTAGCGGCCAACAGCAAGCAATCTAAAAAACTGTTTCCCTTTCATTTTTCTACACGATGAGATTTCTCGCCAGAGCGCGATAAATGAACAGACTCGTAAATCGTATTACGCGGTGTGATTTTGTGATAATAAAAATTTACTATAGCTGAATGGAGCTTTTATAAAACGGAATAGTGGTATGTTCATCGGTAATTAATGTACCTTATCTGCAGAAAAGCAACCCGGATCTTAACAAGTTCACTGCCTACGGGTAAACGATTTACCCGAAAATGATCCGCTCGCGATCGATGTGGATCACTTTGCGAAATAGTTAGGGAAGGTTCGCTAGCTTGGTGTGTTGTTCACGTTTCGGAGACAAGATTGCTTGTGGTTGTAAATTACATTCTTTTATAGATTAAGGGTCTCCAGATGGGATGCAGTGGGTTGTCCGTATGGTGAATGGATTTTATGTCTTCCCCTAGGTAACCTAGAGAGTTTTGACTCATCCAAACGCATCCGACTAACTGAAATTATTTATTCAAGAATGTTCAAATTTTTATTTTGGGGATAAACTGCTCCTTGCTTTTTACTCGCATCTACATTGTTCACGACTAATAAAACATCAGCCTCATTATCCGAGACTTCCAGGAGACGATATGAACGCACTGCCGATTTTTGCTATCAGTTTAAGGTACGCAAGTGCGCTTTTCTGAAGCCATTCTTTTTTCTGATGAAGGTGCGATATTCATCAGATTAATAATTACTGTGAACTACAGTTTGACTCAGACATTCGGTGAATCATGTCTCATGCAGCACATTTCATCGTTCGGTCAATTGCTACGGCTATTGGTCTAGAGTTTGGCAATTTTAAATGATAACGCGCATTATCTTTGCCTTACCATTTAGCCAAAAAACAGCAAGCTTAGAGATAACGTGTTTGAATTTGGGGACGTAGGCTTCTCAGAAGACGTTGATCGATTTCCGTTAAGCATCTCCCCATATGGAGGACTGAATATCCCGCTATTGGGGTGGGAAACATCGGCACCCTTTATGTGGGCCAAGCAGCAGGTTTAAAATAAAGGCTAAGGCTAATAATGAACATGTCTATTTTATAGCTCAAGCTGCTATAACAGTGGAGATACATAATAATTAAGATTTGACAAAAAAACATTTTTTTTTTGATGCGAGAAACATTTGAGGGGTAAAATGGGCTATCGTCCACGGAACAAACTGGGCAGGGTAATAATTGTTTTGGGAAAAGGGTCCGGTGAGGCTGCGGTGGTAGTAATGCCAAACAATGTCTGAACATCGTTTTACCAAAAACCGCTGTGGTGCAATCCATTAAATACTAATCATTTATGTTTTAGGCAGTAAACGCTTCTACTATAGGTTTAGCACTTTAAACTGTGCCCGTTACCAGAATGCAAATTTTCGCGCCCGTATTACCAAAAATGATAAAAAAAATCATAACAAAAACTCACTCTACTTTAATAAAACTTACCTTGTGTATTCAAAAGTAGGCTCTTATTAAGGCGTTTTTAAGAGGTTATTAGACTCTGGTATCTATCCTTCAAATTGCGGTTGATAGCTATAGATACCAGTCGAAAAACCGGAATCGTACATGCACCATTCCGATTTATTTCTGCATGGAAAAATCTGTAAAATGGTGTACATTATTGTAATTCCTATTTGGATATGAGTTTGTTTGTTTTTCAAATTAAAATTTAAATGAAACGATGTTTAACCGTACTGTCTATGACCAAATACACGTTGTTCTACGACCGCCTACCTGGGTAGACCATACATTTTGTATGGAAGATTGTAGTTTTGACGATTTCGATTTTTGAGGATTTTTTTTCAGCAAAAAATTCAGGCAATTTGAGTTCTCTTAGAATTGACTTTTTTTACCAGAGTGTATCATGATGTCATGATCATGATGCGAAACGATCTTAACATAATGTTTTTCTGAACTTTTTCTCAAATAGTACGATACCTATATCTTGAGTTACAGGGTTTCGAGTCATATAATTGAACATTTCAATCAATAGGTAGAACATTGCAACTGGTTAGTGGAACATTGCAAACGTCATGTGGAATTTTGCAATCATATAATTGAATCGTGCAATCATACAGTGGAACTTTGCAACTGTACTGTGGAATTTTGACATCTACCGCTGGAGCCGCTGTAAACAACACTGCGCGGGTTTG
>KB671565.1:556278-610232 GCA_000349105.1 Anopheles epiroticus | reverse complement strand
TACGTCTCAATATTGGAAGTAAAATATTGCATAAGGCGCCACCTGGCGAGTCTAAAGGTTTCTGCATTTCGACGTCGAATGGCAGTCGTTTCGGTGGTCGAAATGACTGCCTTCTGACTGAATTGCAACTAATTTTGCGCATTGGGCAATTCAAAGGCGATTGACAGCAGGCTGTCCAAATACCTGGTTCTATTACGGCACCCATATTCTAAAAACCACATTGGTCAATGTAGTATAATTTAAGTGATGAAAGTCTTCATAGCATCAAAGTCACTTTAATTACTCTAAAAAACATGCATATTATAATTCACTCAGGGAGCTGTTAAAGGTTCTGCGAATCTCGAGAACAACCTGTACTTGTCAATCATGGTCTTGAACACGCTTGCTATATTAATTTTAATGCAGTGCAAAGCACCGTTTACATGGGGTACCTTTTATCCGGCTGTCCGTTTATCCGTACTGTGCAGAAATGACGGTTTGGAAAGGAACAGTACGATTGTCCTTAACGGAAACTTTGAAAATACCGACGTGAAGCAGAGTTGTCAGAATGAAGACAATTTTATGATTTTAGAAATATGAGTTAATTTATTTCCCAATAACACTTTACTCAAGTAAAACTGGCCTTAGGTTAGGATTTTATTATTCCAATTATTTTTTTAAATAATTAAAAACGTGTTATAAGCTCAAATTAACCTTTTATCCATGCATCTCCGTATATCTGCTCCGGACTATTACTACTAAAATTTACCCTTTAACATGAATCTTCATTAATCAATATATATATATATATATATATATATCTGCTAGAAAGTAAGTAAATTGAATTTGGGTTTTATTTCGTGTCCAAAAAGGGATGATTAGCGGACAAAAATTCACGACTTGTAGTCAAAACTACGTGAGTTAAATATCCAAAATTGGTGGCTTACAGACATGCACTATTTGATGCACTTTGTCAACAATTTTGGTGATCTGTAAGGCCCAACTTTCGGCGGCAACGGCAGTAAGGTTCCCGTTTTTCGCCCAGCGTCCAATAAATTCGAACCTTTTCCGTCACCGTCAGGCGTGCGCGGTTGTGTGCGCGCGCGTGTGTGTGTGTGTACCGACGGATGGGTAAGAGAAATAAGTTCCAGGAACACGATCAACGATCGAACCCTCTCCTGCCCTTTTCGCGCGCGCTCCTATGAATGGTTGTGCGTTGTGTGGTGCGCCGAGGCCTTTTTTTTTGTCGCTCTCTGCCGGCAGTTTATTGCGCCGCCGCCGCCGCTGCTTCACGTTCGACACTCGCGGTTATTGGTGTATGTGTGGTGTTGGTGGATCGCGTGAAGTGTGGAGGGCGGGGAGAAGGTGTTTGATTGTTTGGAATTTTCCGGAAAGTGTGTTTAGAAGGCTTCCCTCCCCCTGCCACTGCCAATCATTACCTGCACCTCAATATTAGGTCTGGGGGCAGGGTTGTGTTTTTACGACACTTTGCTAGTTAAAAATGTGTTTCATTTTTATGACAGTTTGAAAATGCACCAGTAATGTGTGGGTGTGTGCGGGGTACATGGGGCAATATGGGTGCGTCTACGGTTTTAGGCTGTAATTTTTCGAAGTTATAACTGAACATACTTATTTATCTTTATTAAGAGTAGTGATGGAAACGTTTAATTTTTTTTTCACGGAAAGGAACGGAACGAATTAAGTAGGTTCATGAAAGCAACAGTTTTTCTCTACAGAATAAAAATAAATATTATTTTTCATAGTTATGTGGGTACAGTTCAAAATGTTACAGAAATGGGACTTTAGAGAAATTTATAGCCTTCTTCTTCTTGGGTGGCACAACAACCCAGTAGGGCCAAGGCCTAACCAGAGCACCATTGTGCTTTGGCTTTTTCTATGACTGAGTGTACCATATCAAGATTGTTAATCCTGGATATGGGAGGTTGTGATTTAGTGTACCCATATAGCAGGATAGTCAATCCTGCTTATGGGGGGCGGCAGCGGTCCGAATGAGATTCGAACCGGCGACGGGCCTTTTGACAGCCCTACGCCGTAACCACTGGACCACCGAGCCGGCCCATTCCAGGCCAGTAGTAATGGGGTGAAAAAGGTACGGAATGAATCGTTCCGATCGAACCTACCAGGTTCAAAATGATGCACCTAGTTTCGATCGATTCGTTTTGCGGAGCGGAACGGTAAGCGCATCCCTTGTATGCTTTTGCATGCTGTTAGTAGGATTGAAATGATTTTGTTTTAAGCTAGACTTATTAGTACCTAATATTGGCCCCTTTTATGTTTTAAGTCAGAAGCTGAAATTTTCACTCTGTCAATTTTTGGTTTGTGTATCAGATTTCGAGCATTTATCGAGCAGTATTGCAAATGAAAACATTGTCTGGTAGCGTCAAACAACGCGTTAGATTATTTTAGTTATTGAAGCCACTTTTTGACAGTGAGTGTAACAGGTACTGCTAATTTATCCATTGAAAATAATTGTACAACGACCTCACTGTTGTGCTGTGGAATAAGCTTCCGCGGCTTCGGTGAGCAGACCATGTTTTAAGCCTGGTACGGAACGACCCAGCCTGCAAAGCCCTCTTACACTGAGATGGAAGCTGAGATGGACTGGACTCTGGACTTCCTGCTTAGCTGAGATGGGAGGACGACGGTGTCTACCTTCTAGGCTGGGATAATGTATTGAGGCAAGACCGTTAGAGGTTTTGGAGTTCATAGGTAGTAGACGAAAGCCAACAGGTAGTTGAAACGCCGGATAAGTGAAGTAGTTGTTGCTTGGTGTTCATCAACAGCGCTTTATAGCACAGAAATCATTCGTTAACTATTAATTATAAATACTTCGAACAATAACCAATTCTTTTGGAAGTGAATAAATCATCAATCATAAAAAATAACATAAAAAATCAATCATAAAAAAATAAAAAATAACATAACAGAAAAACAATTCTTTGTTGAATTAATGTTATCGAGTATCATGAGGAAGAATATGACCAGCCTGACTAACGGTCAGTTTAAAACAATAAGTTAGAAAGAGATAGACTGCTTATCCTTAGATTTGACATCTTCTCGAGCAGGTACTCGAAACCTAATTCTAGCTTTTAGGCTGAAAAACCCCTAGGCTGAAAATCTGAAGCTAGTTTTGTGTGTGTTTTTGTATGGAGTGTTTACATGATTTCAGCCGCCAAATGTCAAACTCCATATAAAAAAACTGGCTTAAAACATAAAAGGGGCCAGTGATGGGTAAATTCAACGAATAACCGGAATCACTTCCAAATGACTCCTCTAATTTCGGAAGCGGCTCCGGAACGTAGGTGCAATGCTTCGAGCGCGGAACCGTTCGGAGCCGTCTGGAACCGTTCGGTGCCGCTAGTCGGCAGCCGGAGCCGTCGGAGCCTTCGGAGCCGTCAGAGCCACCCGGATCCGTTGGAACCGTCGAAATCGTCGGAACCGTCCAGAACCGCTAGTCGGGATCGTCAGGAGAAGCTAGATGGCAGTAGGAGTCGGCCGGAGCCGTCTGGAGCCGTCCGGAGCCGTCCGGAACCATCGGAACCGTCGTTATATTATATGGATAACCAAGATAAAAGATAAAATACAAAATTTAGTTTAAATCACCGTATCACGGACGATTTGAAGCGCTCCGGAATTTCAATTCATTTCAGCCATAATGATTCCGGTCGCTCCGACGGTTATGCTAGCTCCGGCTACCGCCTAGCGGTTCTGGACGGTTCTGACGGTTCTGACGGATCTGACGGACTCCGAGTTACACCAGGCGGAGCCGCGGGTTTGGTGAAGACGAAACCGGAGTAAAGCTGCTCGGAAGCGGAACAGAGTAGTTTTAGACAGTGTGAGTCCTTGAAATTTCTCGGTAAACATGCAATTCTAGGTCTAAAAGGCGCAGAGCATTGGATATTGTGAAGAGTTCATCTGCTCATCAAACAGCGCACCAAGGTTGCGCATTAGGTGTACTCTAAGCACTAATAATCAATAGTTGCCCAATACTATATACCGTCAACATAAGAAATCACTTTTAATTTGGCGATCTTCTTCTGCACAGAATAATAATGATGGAACATTTTCTCACGTCAACTAACACTTTTATTTAAAGGACATCAACTATTAAATAGAAATATCCTCACATCAATCTTAAACCATATTTGTTTGGCTTTTGTTTTTCCAACTGATCATGGAATCTACTCTCCGGTTCGACTAGGTAAAACGTCTACTGCATTTAAATTCACTTTCGAGTTTAATAATTATTCGAGTGTTAAATCACTCTTTTTTATTTTTCTTTTTGAAATTCTTTGTGACTTGTTTGACTCCCAAAGAGTCACTGTTGGGAAGTCGCAAGAGTTAACGCAATCATTAAGTAGGAAGATTGAGTCAAATTAATTAATCAACCCTTTTTTGTCAAACACTGGCTTGAACAGCTTAGAATAGTTAGATTCTGGAACCTGTTTATCTTCTTGAGCAGCGGTTGAAACCGCTTTTCATTCAGCACCCCAGCTTTTAGTCATTATTAATGTTACTGTTCATATTTTAAACCATTTTTAAGCAAAGTAATCAAAGCACAGTAAAACGTTCTTGATTTTTTTTTCATAAATTTTAAACATTTAGTGTGAATGATGCATATGTTTTTTTTTATTTTTAAATCCTTGGCTAGGTTGACTTAAAGCACAACTCACTAGTACTCGATTTTCACTAAATCCACATTTTGGGATGAAGTATTAGCAAGAGTTGTTGCAGGCATTGTTGTTGACATATTGTTTGCATTTAATTGAAGCTCTTTTTTTGCTCTCCAAAATCTCATCCATTTCATATCGTTCGAAAGGAAAGTTCCAAAGTACCCCTTATTTAAAATGTCTTTCATTAGGAAGCTATTAATTAAATACATGATGATTTCTTTTTGTGAGTAAAATGGCGTGCGTTGTTTGAAATCATCCAATCGACACATGTTCACGTTCCATTCTTTGTTTTAAACACACATTTGGTTGTAGTCACTGTTAGAACTTTTCACGAGTATTCACTATTATTTTGTATCTTTCCGTTGTACATTTACTTCGACCAATAATGGCTACAGACCTGCCAAATGCCCCTTTTTGCACCAAGACATCATTTTTAAACGATTTTTTTATATCAATATAAAAAATTACTAATTAAAAATTGCTTCAAATTTTTTTTTTATTCGGTAGTAACGGCCAGGCCGTATTGCTTTGCTTCAAATTTATTTACGAACAAAATGCTTTAAAAGTTAAAAATTCCAAAAAAAAAAAATTTAAAAGGTGAAAATTTACGAAATAAAAGTTTTGAATACGTTGCGAATCACTGTTCTACAGCTATAAATTTTTGGGTCACGGAAAGATTCCTAAATGACACTGAAATACTCTGATATCTATTCCAATTGCATCCAAATGACTTTGGTGACAAACAATGTTCCTGTATATTGTAAGTCGCAACCGTTCCAATTTCTATGATTAAAATAATTCTTACTACATAATTAATTAACTTGCAATAACACACCTATCACGCCCATGATAACAAACTCGTTTTATTATTGTTAATTTTTTACACCATTTATTTGCCATTGCCTGCCGGGTTACCCATTTATTGGGCGGACTTGATAAACGGATGCGAATAATTGTTTGCCTTCAATGATAACCCCCCCCCCCCCAATAAAAAAATAAGAAATAAAAAATCCCCTTCAATTGTTCGCTATTTTTTATATTCATTTATTCCAAGTAATCATTCCGTGGAATGTCAATCTCTATTGAGCGTGCATATTAATGTGCTTTTTTTATCAACACAGGCGTCCGGAGGGGCACAAGCAAAAAGTTTAATTGATTTGCTTTTTTAAACGTGTCTAAAAACGAACTGACGGGAACGGAATGGAAAACGTGTTCATATTTCGCAGGTTCGATGAAAAAAAAAATGACTCCACGAGCTAAGTGATCTTTTTAACCATTGGGAAATACAAAGGAAACATCATGGCTTCTCGTTGCAAAACAAAAAAAAAAGGATTCTCCTTTAGCGTCCCCTCCGCGCTCCTCTGCGCCCAAGCAAAGGGCTAAGCTAATTTGAGCTAATTTTTTGAAGCCACTTTGACTTACAAATTTCTCGTTTAGCTTTGCTGCTTGCTGTTTTCTTAAACTAAACGTTGCTTAGCTGCCGCTAGTTTTGGAGGGATGACCTTAGGCGAAAGACTACCTGGTTGGCGGAGCGCCGGTGCTGGCAGAGCATCGACGTGTAATCCGATACCAAGCCCGTTCAGCCAGTCCTCCGATTCCCTATTCCCCGTCCTTCTACACACACATACACAAATACACACAAACAAGTCGGAGACGTATGTGCTATGCACTCTTCCACACATTTAATGTTTGGGACGTCCGAAAGAAGTGGAAAAAGGACGTGAGGAAACTATTTTTTTTACGCTTTCACAAAAATCACAGGACCCAACACAGAAAAAGGGATGGAGAGATAGAGCAACCCTTTTTTTTTGTTTATTTCGTTGTTTTCATTGTTGTCTTCTGTGTCGAAGGGTTTACTGTGCATTTTGTTCTTTCATCCGACTCATCACAAGCGTTTGATTTTATGACTTTTGTAAAACGTTTTTTTTTTACCTCCGTCGTTCGTGTGTTCTTCTCGTGTCCTCTTTCTGTCTGTTTCTGACAAAAAAAAAAACCCGATTTTATGACTTTTCCTTCATCAGCATCATTCTTCATTGGGATAAGAAGTCTGGGAAAAGATCACTCACCCGCGCACCGTGTCCCGTCGGTCATACATTTGGCGTGTCCCCTCTTTGTTCCGTACCGTTTTTCTTTTCTTTTCCTTCCAGCACAGTTTTTCTGTGATGGGTTTTCCCGTTTCGTTCCTTCTCGAGTCCTGTTCGTTTTGTTATGGTTTCCACTCTGCCGTCTTGCGCTCCGGGGCTCGCTTTGCTTCCTCCGACCTACTTCGGGTCGGTCGAAGCTGTTTTTTTTGCTCTCTAACCTTGAGCACTGAGATAGGTTCTGGAGTGAAGACGTGCGGCAAATTCATATTTGGTTTGGCTTGGCGCACGTGCTTCCTGTTTAGAGATTTTCTAGTCCTGTTGTATGCGCTATGTTACCGAACCATAACCGTTTTGCGATTGAACCGTGCCGGATAAGGTAGGATGTCAAACATAAGTCTGTTTGTGAGCGGACCGTTACGGGTTATTACCACTAGAACTGTTTGTCTGTTCTACCCTTCAGCGTGTATTTGCTACCGGAAAAGCTTACTTAAATTTGTATGTTTTTGCAGTTTGCATTTGAGACAAGGTGAGCTAATAATACATGCTAAGCTCGATAGGCTCGGTATACCAACGCCCTTTGTGACATGGCTGCGATCGTCGATACGCTGTACGGTTGGGTTCGCATGTTTCGAGATTCCTCCGTGCAATTTGTCGGTGTCCCACCAGGCAGTAATCTTGGACCATAGTTGTTCCTGTTGTACAGCAATGACCTGTGCTTAGTGCTCCCGCAAGGCAATTTTTTGTTCTACGCAGATGATGTCAAAATCTTCCGTGTACTTCGCCATCACACCGTCTCCAAGCCACGCTGAGCGTGTTTGATTCCTGGTGTAAGCGCAACGCAACAAATTTCACCTATCTCGGGTCAAAAGTCAGCACCGACAAGAGCATAGAAGTCGAGCTGCGCGCAAGGATGCTGGCGGCCAGCCAGCGTCATTCTATAGCCTGAGGAAGCATTTCACCTCGCACAACCTGTCGCGACGGACGAAGTTGGGACTATATCGCACCTATATAGTTCCAGTACTCACGTATACCTCTGAGACGTCTGAGACTCTGTCCAAATCAGACGAAACCATCTTTGCCGCGTTCGAGAGGAAGATGCTCAGGAGGATTGTTGGCCCCATACGTGAGGAGGGACAATGGAGGAGCCGATACAACGACGAGCTGTACGAGCTGTACAACGATCTCTCCGTTGTGCAGCGGATTAAGCTCGCCCGGCTCCGGTGGGCTGGCCATGTTATACGCATGGACCCGGACGACCCAGCCCGTAAAGTCCTCTTAGGCCGTCCACATGGACAGAGGAGGCGTGGTAGGCCCAAGCTGAGGTGGGAAGATGGCGTTGAGGCGTCCGCCATCAAGGCTGGGATAAGGGATTGGCAGACGACGGCGCGAGACCGTGAGCGGTTTCGGAGTTTGTTGCAGCAGGCCAAGACCGCGAAGCGGTTGTAGCGCCCGATAAGTAAGTAAGTAAGTAAGTAAGCGCAACGCCTTACAACTATGCAATGGAAAACATGTCACCATGACTCTCAGTCGTACACGATCCCCCAATATCTTCAATTATGTACTGAATGTACGCATTATGAGTAAGGAAAGAGTTTGTGAAAGATTTAGGGGGGTTATCATCGACACCAGGGTGTCGCTTCGAAGGAGCAGCTTGATCACATCGTAGCAAGGTGCAGTCAACTAGTTGGATTGGTCATCAGCATGACAAGGGAGTTTCCCGATCCCCTCTACACCAATACGCTATTCTGCTCTTTGGTTCGATCTCTAATTGAGTACGCCAGCATCGTGTGGTTGCCATCCTCGACTCGGACCTTGGCACGGCTCGAGTCTATTCAACGCAGAGCAACACGTTTCGCACTCCGTTCCTGGGATTGCCAGTTAGGTTATAGGATCAGATGTTTGCTTGTCCAACACGCCAGATTTTTTTTTAATTCCTGGGCTCCTCAACGGGGCCATCGACTGTCTCATCGGTTGGGCTGTATGTGCCTGCTATAGCGCTTCTGTCTCGGGCGCTGCTACAGGTGCCGACTCCACGGACCTCCTTTGGGTCTCGCACCCCTTTGTTATTCAATTTGGCACCCCATGTGCCTACTCAACTTAACGCGTGAAGTCTTCGGACCTGGATTATCGACGGCGGCGTTGATAACTCGCCTAAACACCATGCTCTGTATGACTGACTGTTATTCCATGATTAGTGTCTTGTAATTTATGTATTGCACCGTACTGTATGTGTTTTTATGATATTGATTGGGTCATGCTGTCCGTCAATTTTATTGATAAACTAAACTAATAACTTTTGGCGCTCCCCCATACGCTCAGTCACAGAAAGAGCCAAACCACATTAGTGCTCTGGTTAAGGCCTTGACCCTACTGGGTTGTTGTGCCACCGAAGAAGCAGAAGAAGTTGTAATATTAAATTAGTTGAGAATGTTATATCACAACCGCTTCATTCTTCCTGTAGTTTCAACTATTAAATTAAATATCCGGTTTATATATAGTATAGTTTAAACTACAGTGAAACCTCCCAAATCTGGCACCGCCCTAAGATGGACAGTTTCTGTAAGATGCACAATTTTGACAGTCCCTTCATTTTCCATACATTTCATGTCTCTCCAAGATGGAAATCCTCCCTAAGATGCAATTCTCTAAGCTGCACATTAAATTTGCGCACACAAATACTCTCTGAGTCGGCAATGGTAGTTTAGATGTGTTGATTGAAGATTTGAGTTGACGTCAGCTCATTATTTGTTTACATTGAAACGTTCTAGAACATTACTAAAGCAACGAATTTAACGAATTGTGGTGAATGAATAGACAGCTCAAATTTCGAACATTAGCCGAACGAATTCAACTGCTCAAGGATAGTGAAAACGTAAAAACGCCTCCAGTACCTGAACTATTGAATAAATCTTTTTTTTAAATTTAAACGTTACCAGCCATTGATTTCTTTTTAATAAAAAATAAAAACATAATCTCTTTTCTGGTATGTTATGGAGATGTTCATAAACGTATGACAGTGTGAGACAGTTGATTACAATTAACAGGGCTAGCGACGAGAGTGGTAACAACCATTCTTCAAATAATCATTTGAGAACCAAACTGTAGGGCTCAGGGATACATCCATCAAGCTGGTAAAGGCAAAAAAAGGAACACAGCTCGTTCCAAGCCGCATCGTTCTTCTCATCTTTTTTCCGCTTTACATCGTAATCCTTTTAGTGTCTTGTTTCACGGTACATCTTTGCCTCCCGTTTTTTGTGTGTGTTTTATTTATCGTTTTCTTTTGCTGTCGTTTGCGTGTACAGCAAAGGGAGACAGTGGGGGGAAAGAACTGTTTACGAACGGGTTTCTACAATAACTGGCGCTTTTGCTATAAGCGCTTTTACGCCTCCTTCATAATATGTTTTCATCACATTTTACGCTTTATAATAATTGAATAGTTTGTGGTCAAGTGGTTTAGGACTGACAATCCTACTTAAGGGCTCAACAAGTCACAGATCGGTCAAGCTCACAGGATGTGGCTGGGTTGCAGGCATTGATCGACAAATAGTATTGTTTCCTAATAAAAAGATAGGAGATAGAAATAAAATTTAGCATCTTTGCTCCGACCTCACTAGGAGTCTTCCGTTAGCTGAGAATTACTGCAATTTTAGGCAAATGTTTCAAACGTCTGTTAAACCCTTTCTTCTTCTTCTTTTTACCTGTCAAAACGAACCTTTTACGAGACCTGAAACCGTTGCCCTCGGACAAAGGATTGTGAAATCGCTAAACATAATCAACATTATTCCCTACACTTTTTTTTCACAAATCACTTAGTATGATCAACGTTACTTCCTACAATTCTACATAAAACACGAAGTACACTTTCTCACGAGTTCATTATGGTAAAGTATTATACTGCTGTGATTCCGAAACGGAAAATCGATCACTGATCAGTTCTTCACCATGCGGCAAATCTTGGCGAAGGTGGCAGAACAGCAGCTCAACAGCTCTCAGGATTGTTGGCCCCGTACGTGAGGAGGGACAATGGAGGAACCGATACAACGACGAGCTGTACGAGCTATACAACGAACTCTCCGTTGTGCAGCGGATTAAGCTGGCCCGGTGGGCTGGACATGTTATATGCATGGACCCGGACGACCCAGCCCGCAAAGTCCTCTTAGGCCGTCCACATGGACAGACGAGGCGTGGTAGGCCCAAGCTGAGGTGGGAAGATGACGTAGAGGTGTACGCCATCAAGTCCGGGATAATGAATTGGGGCACGATTGTGAGTGTTTTTGGAGTTGGTGGTTGCAAACCAAAACCGCCAGGTGATTGTAGCGCCCGAAACCGCGGACGCCTGTCGGTTAATCGATTTGCACGGATTATCGACCCATGTTTATATAAAAGCTTATATTTGTAATCCTAGCACAGATTTTATAGGGATAAGTTAATTATAAATTCTGTAATATGTCTTTCAATTTAATAATGATTATAAATCACTTATATAATCTAAAATACACAAAAAATATCGATCTATTTGACGTAACACTAAGGAGTGGTTCTTGTCTGAGCTTGATTCAACCCCTTATAATCGACGTTCTATTGTAGTTGGAAAGAGATAGACAGCCTCACCAATGTTTTGACATTATTTCGAGCAGTTGCTCGAATCTAATTCTAGCTTTCAGGCTGATCAAAACTTTGGCTGAAAATCTGTAGCTTGTTTTGCGTGTGGTAGATCTTTATTCAAAAAAATGGCCTAAAAATATAAAAGGGACGAATTGTAGCAAAACGCTAAATGTAACTTTGATGCATTGAAGCAATTCAAATCCCTTGACATTTTAAGCTAGAACTACCGAGTCACTCATTTTGATTGATAACGCTCGAGTGTAAAGTATATTTATTCTAGCGTGAACTAAATATCAATAATTTGAACAAAAACGCTTAAAACGGTTAGGTAGATCTTAGTGTAATACTATATATATACTGTGTAAAAAAAAATTTAAAAAAAATCTAGAATTATGATCGGTAGTGGTAGTGTTAATGGCATAGGCTTCTTACAAGGCCCAACGTTGGTCGAATCCCTTTCGCGGGTGTATAGGAACGAAGGGATTTACTGCCCTGCTTTTTTATTGCTGAAACTGCTGAAACATAAATATCACCAGGCTAGGGACAAGCTATATTGGTATAAATTATCTTGTGTGTGTTGGAGATATGTGGAACGCTTTCCTCCGTATGTATTTGTTTAGTGACCTTACACCTGATGTGCACTTTTTCGGGGGCGGTTTGGTGTTACAGGGAAAAGGCTGAAAGTAAATGTAATTTTCATGCTAGTTGTCAGTTTGGCTTTTGCCATGTCCCAGCTACTGTTCCCAGTCCTGGCACCGAGTTCGTCAATTACGGATGGCTGTGAGTAATGCAGTGGCACACATTGCACATGTACACACAGAGCACGCTCTCCATGCTCGTTATATATTTTTTTCCAATTCTATTACAGTTGTACTGTTCGGCCCCACGGTTTAACCACCATTCGTTATGTGTGACCCATTACCCTTTGTGATAGGAGTAGAAGAAAAGGGGTGAAAGGGGGGGGGGGGTGCGGGTTGGTTGGGTTTTTCTTTTCCAACAAGAATGTTGGCATGAACCCACCGCTTTTGTTCCAAGGGTTCGAAAGGAAAGGAATGGAACAGAGAGCACTTGCCGGATCGATTTAAATTAATAATGATGCATTTTGTAACAGCAACTATTTGTGTGGCAGCATAAACCCTGGGAGTTTCCAGTTTTATTCCACCCTCTTCCGCACGTGGGCTGGCTGCTGCCCCTCGTCCCCTCCCGTTTCGCTCACCTCTACATCCCGACGTATCTCCTTTTTCCCGGTGCGTTTGTTTTCCCACTAATACGGTTCTAAAAATAATGTGGCTCAAGCTCCTCCGGACAGGATAAGTTCTCTCTCCCTCTTTCATTAACTCTGCGTCACTTGCACACAAACGCACCTGTGGGGCACGAGCCCTTATATCCTGGTTTGGCGTCCTTTTGACCGATTTCCGATTTTCCGCTCAGTTCAGCCAACACAGAAATTCGCTTTTTCCGTCATGTGGAGCTCACTCTCTTTCTCTCTTTTCCATGACTGTCACTCATTTTTTCTGTTAGCGGGCTCGATTGCCAAACCGCTTCAAATAATTGAGTGGATATCTCCGGTTGCGAATAGCAACAGGCGTTTTGAGAGGCTTTCCACCTTTCTTCCCCTCTCTCTCACTTTGTTTTCCTCTTTTTTATTATCGGTAATACATCATTCAGAACTTGCACAGGCCTCTACCACCCGATACCTCATCGCCTCTCAGGTACTTTGAAAGCCCGGGAAAATGAGCGCCTGGGTGAAAGTCATCTCCGGTAATATGATCGGAATCAAGGTGGTACTGTGGGTGCGAAATTTGTTGGTTTCGATTTTGGTTTTTGCTTAAATAAATCAATTGTTAATTTTAACACGATAATTGCCGGACTTGCAGCTTAAAATGACCTGGTGAAAAATGAACGCTTAAATTTAAACAGCGTATTTCAATGAAATCAATGATAAAGGGTTGTTATTTTTTGTTGTCTTTCTTGTAAACTTGTAAAACATTGTCAAGTAAACTAACGTTTTTGGAATACTTTATTTCAAAAAGGGTTAACATTAGAACTACCAGTCATTTTGGCTCGCGATGTACGTTACGCATTCGTAACGTTACATATTCAATTATATTCATAATAGAAGTAAAGGTGCTAAATTGAGCTGTCTTCACTATTTACCATCGAAAACACAATTAAATAAACTAGCTTAAACTTTACTTTTGCTAACAAAATAACATCAATTTTTATAAAAAAAACGCTTGAAACGCTTGATAGCTCTAGGGTAAAAACTTAAAGCGTTTCAAGCGTTTTTATAATTGAATGTTTTCCAAAACTATCTAACTTCCATTTCCAAAACTAGTCAGCTTTGTTGCCTTGCCCATAGTTAAGCATTACCAGTCAAAACGACTGGCCCGGTAGTTCTAGTGTTATAATTGAATGGTGTGTGACTAAGTATATAGGGGGCAGGTTTGGGATGTGAGGCGGAAGCTGAGAGGATGAAGATTTTTTTTAATTTATTTTCCTTTTCCCATCCGGTGCGCATCACCGATTTTGTTTTTTCAAACATAACCGGAATGTTTCGTTTCGCAATTACTGATAAAAATGTTCTCTTCCAGCTTCACTCCCTCAGTGAGTGCCCAATGCCACTCAGTAATTGATATTTCTTCCGACGAAATCTCCCATCCTCCCTTCCCCTTTACTTAATCACTTATTTTGGCGCGTGTTTTCGAGGGAAAGCCCCTCGACGGGACGAAAAATCCGTCCGTAATTGTTGCTGGGTGTCCCATTCTTGCGTCCCCTAACGAAGGAGTTAATTTAATGCTTGGGCGTCGCTTTCTGCTGCTGCCCTTGTGGCAGAAAACATTTCATTACAGGACAGGGAGGTGGCATTTGTTTGATTACGAGAAAGGGAAGACAAAATAAAGTAAAATAGAACATAATAAGTTCGAATGTGTGTGGTATGCGTTGTCGATATTTGCCGTTTTTTTCCAATAGGTAGCACCCTGTTTATTTATTTATTTTCTGCTTCCTGTTAGCGCCGGCACCTCTACCACAACGCTGGCGTCGTTGAACTGTGTGTCCTTTTTGTTTATGCTCGCTAGCCTGTGCAAACGACGCATAAAGGGGGGGTGGTCGACTGCTCCCAGACCAGAGGGAGGAACTTGATACGTATGGCGTGTTAGGTGTAACCTGTCTCTCACGTGTGCATTTCGCTAGATGGAGAAGGCAGACAAAAGCCACGCAGCACACATTAGGGCTGATAAGGCGATTGAAAGCCTTAGTATAGGCCACAAACAATGTGTCCCGGACGCGCGTACCCCCTCGCCAGTCCAATTACCGCGTTAGTGGGCGCATTTTTTACCTCTTCGTAGCTCGTTGCAAGGGATATGCGATGCAGAGAATGTCTATTGTGCACATCCTTTTGTTGCTGTGCTGGTTTTTTTTTCCACCCTTGGTTACATTCTTTTCCCAGAACTGGTCATCTTAAAGGAAAGTGAGTACCTTGCGGACTCTCATATCTGCTCCTCCGGGTAGCATCTCACAGGAGCTCACGTTCTCCTTGCCGGAAAAAAATGGTCGCCCCAGTTAGCAAGCTCGTTGCAAGCTGCGACACAGTTTTGGGAAGAGTTTTAAAACTAAACATTGGTTGTTTTGATTTAATTAAAGTCGTCAAAGGGTAATAAGCTTTGTACTATTAGAACTATAGGATCAATGATTTTGATTGGTAACGCATAACCATAAGCAATATTAACAATAAAGATATTCATTTTTTTCTCTTCACTGCGAACTCGTAAATTTTTACAAAAAAAAAAGCTTGGTTGTTCTGTTGTTGATCTACAGCAGAAATTTAACCCCTAAGAATTTTTTTATTTTCTTAAAAAATATCGATTTAATTCAAGAAGATTAGTACTCTAGATTATTGTTCGAAGTAGTCCATTCCACCTCACACAACGATGAATCACATGTGAAATATTGCGACGATTGGTTGTGACAGCTTCCGCCAACTGCTTCCAGATGGCGACAGTGTACATAATCGTTACTCTAGAGGTTGCGTTTTAGAGTAGGAGTTGAAATCTTGGGAAAAAACTAAAACAAATAAGAAAAGTTTATTTCATCAATAAAATAGCGTTAAAATTTGTTTGTACACTGTTGAAAGCCCCATAACCATAGTTCGAATATAGCAAATGAGACTGCAAAAACTTAAGCCGAGTCACACCGAAGGGCTTAGTTACCCATTCGTTTGGTGTATCAGCCTAGCCTCCCGTCAATCGTTTTATTGTTTTTAGCTAATTTGCTTAGCTTTGAGCATGATAGGGCGTACGCGGCACCCGGTCGCTGTTCACGAGGTAGAAAGTTATTAAAATACACCGTGTAAATGTAGGAAGAAGTATTCTTGTCTACAGTGGAGCGCCTGGTTCATCCGGGTTGTGCGAGACTCAGATTATCTGAAAGCGTGAATTAAAGGGGAACTGGGACTTTAATTGAATTGTTTTTTGTACACAATTTAAATTATTCCTAACCTTGTGATCAATAATTAAGACCAGTTTCATTTAAGCAATGTGTGTATTTTACGAAGTAGTACATGTTTTTGACATAAAAATGTTTCCAATCACGATAAAACTCAGAATACAAATTTTGAAATTTCTCTTGAGTTAATAATATTTTTCCTTTTCAAATTGTCATTTCTTCACAAAACGGATAAACAAGTAGCCGGTATGACATGCTGCACTGCATCTAGATTTAGACAGAGCATAAAAACTACTAATCAAGTTTACTGGTAACGCTTCATTTAGCATAAGGTTTTTTTTTCGATAATGCTTGGCTTTAAATCAATTTGGTATTTATTATTTGGTATTCACTGTCACCTCCTAAAACACTAAGAAGTAAAATACCCTTTTGAAATGTTTTGTTTTGCTAAACCATGAATCCATGTTAACCAAAAACGCTTAAAACGCTTGGCAGTTCTAATCTGAGAAACTCAACATATTTCCCCCGCGGAAGGAAACCTTCTCTTCTCCTGTTGTTGGACAACAACGTGACAACTGTGTTAATTGATTACAGACAAATCTTAACCGAGGTGAAATGGTAAGGAGAGCTACAACATTTACTATTCTGTAACGCCTTTTGTTTTAGTCTTGCTTACTGCACTCTCCAAACAAGTCACCCACATTTCTGAGTGACCGTCGTGTGTACAATTGTAGCTCGCTCTCGGAGTGCGTTGCCTTGCCCTACTGTACCTCGGTGGTGGCGGTGCTGCTGTTAGCAGGCCGGAACAACACTTTTGCCGGAAAAGGCTCACGCACAAAATCGGGGTAGTATGTTTTATTAACAATAATTCCTACCCGTTGGAGCCGCGGAGGCACCGGCGCGTGAGTGACCGATGCAAATATGATTTATCTGTGTTTGTGTGTGTGTGCACAGGCGCGCTACTCGCGAGAGCGCACGAGCCCTTCGGTCTGTACGCGGGCGCGCGGTATAAAAGCGTCCAGATCAGCCGGCCACTCACGTCAGTTCGGCACGGGAAGTTGTAACGTATTGAACGGGTGTTTTGCGCGAGAAGGGCGTTGCTGTAGAACCGAGCCACAGCAAATGCCTGCCGCAAGCGTGCAAAAAACGGTGCTGAAACTGTCACTAAACAAAGGTTCGTTGCCGTGTCTGTGAAAACCGGTGTCACCCTCTGTGTGTCTTAATGGTTGCTGGTGTCGGTGTGCTGGATGTTATGTTTTCCCAAGGGTGGTTCTTATCATCTACCGGTGATAATAATTTGATAATTGATAATTTAATTGATATCATCAAACCCCTGGTGCGTGTGTGGTTAGCGTTCGTAAGGAGTTGTGCGAGAATTGAACATCAGTTTTGGGGGTTAAAGGAGAAGAAAAAGGAGTCCCAGAAGAGACTCATAACTTCATCCCGGCCAGCCTGCATGCAGAACGTTTTGAGGGGGGAATCTTTTCGTAGCGGATCGCAAGGTCATTGAACATCGCACGAAGCTGCCCCGATTTCGCAAAGTGGCCGCGCTAGGCAGACCGATAATAAGCTAAAACTGTGCTCCAAAAACCAAATCACAGCAAACGAAACGTTTGCTGCTTTTGCACAGCTCGGCAGCTTTCTTTCTGTCCCGATGTAGCAGCGTTACAAAAAAAAAGGGGGGACAATGTTCAAAAAAAAAAAATTGCAATATTTTCGGCGGTTCGGCACTCGCACGCGCGCATACACAGCAGCTCTCTTTCGAAAAGCGCAACACGTAGTCAATCTTTTCTTTACACTTCCCGCGCGCGAGGAGGTGTGCCCGTTTCCTGTTGCATTTGCTCCGAAAAATGTACATTGCATTGTGCATTGCAAACGCGTGTGTGAGTGTGTTTGTGTGTCTGGGAGTGTGTGATGATGAACACACGGATGTCCAGCTCGGCAGAACACAGTAGCAAACCCCCCCCCCCAGCCCTCTTCCCTTTCTCTCGCTCTTTGCTGATGCATTAAAATGTTCGCATTTAAAATGCGATTTAATTTGCATAATTGATAAAGTTCACGGTGCTTTTGCTGAGGTTTTGAAGGAAGGGGAGAGAAGAGAGCTGCAAGAGATGGGCTGTGCTGAGTGTACATGTTTGCTAGGGGTGGCGGGAGGGGGGGGTCTACACTCACTGCACACAGTGGACAGTGTTGTTACAGCAGCTCGAGCTTTTTGCGCCCTTGCAGGGTTTGTGGCCTGGTGTGGGCTGGCAGTTGGATTTGTGTGGTTGAACGGATGAGCAACAGATATCCACATCCGGGGTGTTGAGAGAGAGAGAGCTCGTTTGTATGACAGAGGGAGTGGCGCAGGAGTGGAAGATGGAGGACTCACTCGCACCCGGTGAGAGGGAGTGCTCGTTGATGATGACGTCAGAGTGTGGAGGATGCCCGGCGCTCGGTTTCGAGCTGCGGCAATTCACCATGACAACGGCCGGGGTCTTCGAATAACGCCGTCGCTTCCGCCGGAGCAGCGGAGTGTGGACACACACACACACACACAAACACTGAAAAGTTTTAGTGGTGTAACCGTTTTTTTTTCGACTATCAAATATTTCGACCATCAACCGACATGTTAAGTGCTCTTGTGTTCTGCACGTCACCGTATACAGCCGGAGTTTATGAACATAGTGGATTTTCAAACGGTTTAAAACTAAAGGGCAGGCCACAGTTTTAGTGTTTACCTGTAACGCTAGAACTACCAAGCGTTTTAAGCGTTTTTTTCTGTGTTTATTGTTATGTCTTAATCGTATTCAATTAGCTTATTTTCTTCGAAGTGATAGTTTACTTTTTTATGTGTAAGAAGCTTGTGACAAAGGTAAGGTAATATTATTGTCTATGCCATAGGTTTTGTCACTATTAAATTCAACATTTTGACAGTTACCAGCCAAAACGACCGGTCCGAAAGTAGTACTTTGAAGCGTTTAAGACACTAAGCGTTTTAGGCGTCTTTTTTAAATTGATTTTACTTAATACGTGTTTTTTCAAATTTAAATTACATTGAATAATGTATGTAAATCTAATTAAATTATTAAATCAGATGCTTTAATAAAACTGTACAAATTAATTTTTTTTCTTTAATTGCGTGGTTTTTCCTCGGTCCACATAAATCGTGTATGGACGGGGATAGAGCCTTTATTGCAGCTTTACACTAACGGTCTCTAGTGGCGGCCAGTAGAATCGTGCTGCTTCGCGTTGTGGGATTGTTGTTTGAGTTGCCTTTAGTATACTGTAACGTTTTCCCAACCATAAAACAATGAAATAATGTTTAACTCTAGAACCATTTCGACTGCTAACGCTTAATTTTGCACATCATTTATTTAATAACTATAATACTTAAGGCAAAGATATAAAGTTGTTTGCACTGAGAACCCTTTAAACGTTTCAAAGTAAAGCAGCTTTTTGGATTGTTTTGTTTACTACATACATTTCTATACATACTTATAACCAAGTCGATGGTTTGCAAAATTTGTTTCAATAGATCAACTGCAAACGTCAAGCGTTTCAGAATTTTATAGCAACGTTATTATGGTAACTGAAAAAGGGGGGAAAATAAGTAATATTCAAGTGCAAAAAGTTATCTTAATTTATAATTACAATCTTAAAACAGCAAACATCCGCAAAACCGCTCTTATACCTTGTGAAAACAGCCTTTTTCCGCGTTACCAGCGTTTCCTCTCTCCTTACCACGTGCGCGTATCCTCGGCAACGTGGGTCCTCCTGGTCCACGAGTTCTTGGTGAGTGGCGGCGGAGTATACTCCGGTGTGAACTCACCACTCATTTGCAGCATTTATAATTAGGAAGTGATGCTGCAAATTGTCCCCGTTTTATTGTGCTTGCTGTTCAATAGCTCTCCCACGCTTCCCAGGTGGTTCGATATTCGCCGTTATTGTACTAATTGGAAAACATCGCGTGGAAGTGTGGATGTATAGGAGTGGGCTGTATAGGGGTGGGAGCAGTAAAATTACTCGAACAACGCCTCGTAATTCCGGCGATGATGTTTGTTCTCTCTCTCTCTCTCTCACTCTTTCTATTTGTCCCCCCCACCTTCCTCGCATGCCTTACTTCCGTGTACGTTTCCTGCCGGGCTATGTCTGTGGAACCTGTAGCTTGTGTATTGCTGTCTCTTTCTCTCGAAAAAAAAACTTTCTTTTTCTATCCCAAGTGCACGGGTATTAAATTGCATTAGCAAAAGTTATAATAATAAATTCGATTTTCAAACTCGAACAATCGAAGCGTTCGTTTGGTATCACCTTAGTACCTTTACCTTAATTATTAGTACTATACTTGTGTAAAATTTAAGCGTTTCTATTTTTGCATCGGTAGTTCTAGTGCTTTAAATGAATAAGTATTTGACCCTATTGCCACACCAGTAGTTACCAGATCGAGTTTTTTCTCGCTCATTATAACAGCTTGCGGATAAAATATATGCACCAAGTCTCTTAAAACGTGTGCATGTGCGTTTGCTTGTATACGCTTTGGCTACTACGGTTCACCTTGATCGATTCCTGTGAAGCAAAACTGGGTTTCCTGTATTTCCTTTTTTTGTGTACTTTTTTTGCGCTGTGGCGCCCCCGGGAAGCATGCGCCCTTTTTAACAGCAGCTGTTCAATCCCTGTGCCCGTCCAGCGCGAGCTAGACTAAGTGAAAGCAAGAGAGAGAGAGAGAGAGAGAGTGTCTGTTAGAGAGCGAGAGAAAGAGAGCTTTAAACAGGCTCGCAAGGATAACAAAAGCGCTGGACAAATCGGTCGAAGAGAGTGTCGATTTGCAAAACAAAAATAACGTTTGCTACCGCGAGGGAGAAGTGGCTGTGTTGTGTCTTTATTGTTTGGTTTGCCAATGTTTGTGTTTGCTGTAAGATTTTAAGGATCGAATCATTTACCTGTCCGTGGCACCTTTGCTCTGCAGGCGCAGGCACACAAACCCTCCGAAGGGGATAAAGGGCGCGCTAGCACACACGCATAAAATAATCGTTCGAAAGCGAGAGCAGATCTCTCTCGGCAAGATTGAATTTAGGTCAACCTTGGTGAAGGTGTAGGAAAGGGAGAGGGAGTCTGCCGATACTACCTCCCAGGGCACCTTCAATATGCTCTAAGTTTTCTATCTCGTTCTCCCGCCCCACCCGTTGGGTAGGATCTCTTTCTGCTCTGGGATGTTCCGTGTCTTCTTCATTTTGGACAGTTTTTCCTTAACAAATGCAACAGGTTGCGATTGTTTCTTTTTTTTTTTGTATTCAATGGCGAAGAAGAGATATGGCCCTTCCGCCTGTTATGTGCGTCCGTCTGGGCTCTGGACACTTGTATATTCCGTCTCTTAAGACAGACGTAGCGCTAATTTGTGGTGCCCTGTAGCGTAGCAACATCGCCACCTCACTCCCTCCGCTCCGCCCCGCGTCTGCTTTCATCTAATTAAAAGCATTTTTCCCTATTATGGTGTAGATATTTTCTTGTCGGTTTTCCTTCGTTTTGGCTGCTTAGGCGACGATGGTGCCTAGGGAAAAACGGTGTTGTTGTTGTTAGGTGACACGGGCGCATCTGTGGGGGTTAGCCCTTTTCGCCTCAATTAATCATCGTAGCTTATTGGCTTTTCTGCGCACCCATTCAACGTTACATTCCTGGGAAATATGTGTGTTTTTTTTTTTGTATGTGTCTCGCTTGCCGCTCGCTCGTGGTGTAAAAGGTTACCAATCATTATACCGTTGCCGATGGTGATGTGGTGGAGCCTTTCCGGCGGGAAAGCGTACCGATGGTGTTTTTTTGTATGTGTGGTGCTGCTGTCTTTGGGGCGTTGGTTGACTGTCGGATGATGGAGCAATGGATGTTGATCCGAGCGGCACTTATTAGAGGGGTAGAAAGAAAGGGATAAAGAAACATAAATACGAACATACAAATAAAGAAAGTTTACCAACTGACCTTTTATGACTATATGCTTACTAAAGCATTCAATTAGCAGGTACTTAGTGTTTTAAGTGTTTTTGCAATAAAATATACTCTTTTTTTCGGGGGGTTGATCCGGTGGTGCAGAAGACAGCAGTGATGTGCATTTTAACTCCGATTGAGTGAGTGAGTTAAATCTTTGCAGTGAGTGAGTGGAATAAAATTAGCGTCACATTTTTTTCAAATTCATCTGTGACTTAACTCTTCGTGCCGACTAGCTACGCACTCGTCGTGAATTAGCTCACTCGCGAGTTAAAAACACTCCGAGAGTTATTAAAGAGTGAGTGAATTCACGATGAATGAGTTGCTAGTCAGCACGGAGAGTTGACTCACTTGCGAGATAAAGATTTAATTCACCTTTCCTACTCACTCGCTCTGAGTGAATTCTCACGCTAATGAGTTGTTTTTTTTCCGTCTCTAGTCTCTCTGGAGTTAAAAAGTCTCGTGAGCCGGTAGTGGATGGCAAGGACCTAGGAGCTCGTTAAGCCGCCACACTAGAGATTACGATGCGGTTGGAAATCATGTTCACGTTGACACTAAAGTGACCGGACTGGTAACGCTTCATCCTTGCGCTCGATGAATTTTAAGCGTTTCAGTCCGTTACAGCTCACGCTTCAGGTTCAATTATGGTTGTTAGAACATTTTAATACTTTGCGTGAAAATTAATCGATAGTTTAATTTTACAAAAAAATCCTAATATAATTAAGGGTGATTCAGCTTTTGGATGTGTTATGCTAACGAGTCATCAGTAATTTTGACGTAACTGTAGATTGGTAGTAGGACTGGTAGATTATAGCGCTAAAAGTTTGCTTCAAGCGTTTCGAGACGATAGCTAAAATTCTTCGAGCCCCAAAAGGGGTTATTTTCGGTACGTTTCGTGCAATGATTGTTGCACGTAATGCGAGCAAAGATTTTTTATTCACTGCAAACTGCTAAAAAAACCGTTTTTTTTACTTGTTGCAACACATAAAAACACTAAAAGCGCTCTATTCGTAGCCTAAGGAAGAGTTGTTAGACCATGACTGACCGCTGGTTACTGTCGCTGCCGTCAATTTTCAGAGTCACGATTTTTTTTCTTTAAGGTGCGGATTTCTGACAGCGCTCATCACTTTTTGACACAACAATGTTTGTGTTGCTCGAAGGGATCAATTTTCAACTCTTGGTCAAACATTTCTGCTGCTTGCACTTATATTTATGTGTCCGAATAAAAAAGCACCTTGATGAAATCAAATATTTTTTTTTGGGTTGAAATATAAATCTTGCGCTGTACTAAAATTGTTTATAAAAAGTTTTCGTTTTGTTTTTTTCTCGATTTTTGGTTTACTATTGTTTGTTTGTTCGTGTTGATTCTAATATCATGACCATTCGTATCAAAATATTTTTGTTTTTATTCAGTAGAAACGGCCTTATTGATTAGTATTAAAATATTATAATAGTTCGGCAATTAGATGTACTGATTACAAATATTGATTTAAATACAAATGAAAAAAAAAAACCAAACTCCAGCACCTGGCAAAAAAAACAAGTTTAAAAGCACCTCAATACATTTGTTGACCATGTTTTTTCTGAGTTAAAACGTCGATATAAGTATATTTTATAGAAAAAAGAAACTCAATTGCTTAAAGGACGAGAAGGAATGTCCTGCTAGAATCCAACTTTGTTATACCAAGATTATAATCGCTTTAGCTCAAAATTGCTTTAATTATTTCGTTTGCGTAGCAAAAACGTGGCAGTTTCCATAGAACTATCAAACTTGGTTTCTGAACAACACTTGCCACATTTTGCTTTTATCTTATTCTACCGCAATCAAACTTTGGCTAGTAAATTGCCAATCAGTTTCCATAGTTACTGTGTTTGTTTAAAATTAATTGCAAACTAGTGTTAACACTTATTCAACAAGTTCTAACAACATAATTGGTCGAAAATATGTTTAAGTAGGTTAAGTTAAATAGATTAAATTTATTTAGAACATTAATCTCAATTGACTGTAGAATACAAACCAGAGCAATTCCAGAACGTAGAAATGACTAGTGAAACTACTTAAATGTGATACATATTCCGCCCACCAAACATGATTTTCCAAATTTTAATTGAACGGTTGAAAATTCAATAAAAACATGGCATAGATGTATTTAAAATGCGCGCTGGCCTTTGGCATTGGCCAAAATGAGTCCTCGTCCCTAGCACTAGTGCTTCGTTACGAGCAGTGAAAGCGGGAACGAAGGTAGTTTCGATACACACAGTTTATATCTCTGACTATCAATACTTTATTTATCAATTTGACCTATTTTCCGCGTGAAGGTGACTTCCCATAGATAATTGCGCTCAAATTGTAAATTGTGCCAAGAGACATGAAGCGTAACTCGTAAGCGTTATCATTTTTCACACTCCTCTCAGCACGTTTTTTGTTTGAGTAAAATGATAATTTTATTTCTTATTTTTCACTAAAGCAGGTTAGAAACATTATTTTCTATCATTGAATCAAGTTTAACAAGGATTAATGAACAGTGACACTCGCGGTAAAAAAAAAAATGCCCCACACTAAACACCGTTATTTTTAAAAAAGGTGCTCGCTTCTATTATTCTGGTAAGAATAATTAATCTGGTGGTTCG
Organism: Anopheles epiroticus; assembly: GCA_000349105.1. Classification (NCBI taxonomy): domain Eukaryota; kingdom Metazoa; phylum Arthropoda; class Insecta; order Diptera; family Culicidae; genus Anopheles; species Anopheles epiroticus. The sequence goes on along the minus strand of KB671565.1, from coordinate 585,838 downwards.
TTTTAAAATATAAAAAGGGAAGGCAGTGTGTGGCAAGTTTTTGTAGGTAAATCAAAAAAATGTTTGGCAGTACATTGTTTACAGGTACTGGTACGGAGTTCCTGGTAGGTGATTCATTATACAGATGGCGCTAGTGTAGTATTTTCTTTTGAAATGTAGGGACAGCTTGAATCTTCAGCAGCACGAAAAGTTGCTTTTTGGCTCACGTAACTGTCACAGCATGTTACTGAACATTATGCAAGATCTATTGATATGTTAGGTCTCGCAAAAGGGTCGTTTTGACAGGTACAAAGAAGTAGAACATTCATTTGAATCCATTTGACAGCATGGTGGTCACAGGTTTGTATCCGTACTTCATATAGCGAATTTGTTTAAAGTTAGCTAATCATTGAGCTAAATTTGAAATTAATAAAATCATAATGATTAGAAAGGTTTACGAATCAAACGAACAACATTTGCGCAGAATTGTGAATTATTTCACTGCTGATACAGACGGGCAAACTACCAATTCAAACGCGTTTGACGCGTGATGAACAATGCATACAGTAGAACGTAGATTATCCGGGGACTAACCGGGGGGGCGGATTATCCGTGACCCAAGAATTTGACAGCTCCAGAAGAAAACTGCCCATTTCTATATGTGGGTTGAATCAAGTTAAGAAAAGAACCATTCCTTAGTGTTAGCGCAATTAAATCGATAATGTTTGTATATTTTTTTTAACAAAATGTATTAAAAATTTAAAAATAAAATATGTAACCGAATTTAGAATTAACTTTTATTCATAAAATCCACACTAGGATTACAATTGTAAGCTTTTATTTTAACACGGGTCGATTATCCGTGAAAGTCGATTATCCGGCATGCGTCCGGTTCCGAACACCCCGGATAATCGACGCTCCACTGTATTTATTATTGACAGCTTGCGCTTTGCTCTTCCAGATGGCGCCAGTGTGGAGCGCGATTACGTCAGTCAATAACACTTCGTCAATCCCAGTCTTTAGCGTCGTTAGTGTAACGAGGGAAAGACTCTCCATGTCTGTTATCCTTTGCTCTTTAAACGTCATTCTCACGCGGTGGGATTAAGCTATTTTGTCTTTGTTTGCGGTTATGTGTTTCTTCTTATCAGCCGCAGCATAGCTAATGGTGGTTTATTACCTTTGGCGCGCACGTGTTGATGATCCTCCATCCGTCCCAAGAAAGGTGCTCTAGCTGCCCCTAGCGGCGGGAGGACGAACGCAAAGGTTCAATGTTTGTGCGATCGATTAGTCAGCAAAGAATTGCACCGTTGTGAGGGGTGCGCGGAGGCGAGGGGGCGGCGGTGTGGTGGGTTGGTTGTGTGTTTATGTTGTGGTCAGCAGTGTCCATCTCCATTCTGTTACGCAGCCCTACCCACCATAAGGCGAACCGTTCTATAAACAATTCCTGGTATATTGACCCCTGACGATTTATTTTTTGTTCGTTCTTTCTACTGCCGGTTCGCTTCCCCCCCCCCCCTCCTTTCTCTCTCTCTCTCGCTCTCTCTTTTTCGTTCACACTCACTTTCGTTAGAAAATCCCGGGACTCCGGGTGCAATCAGAAACTTTTCCACCCCTCCCCCACCCCCCCCCCCCCCCTCTCTCTCTCTCTCTCTCTCTCTCTCTCTCTTTCTCTCTCTCTGTCACACACACACTATTCAACCTTCCCAACATTCACATTAAATGCCGCTGTGTGCAATGCGTGTAATTCGATATGTGGTGCGTGGTGCGCCCTGCTCCCCTCACCAACCCTTCCAAAGCGGCAAGGACCGTGCGGTAGTTTTCGTTTCGGGACCCAACGCGACGAACCCTTTAGCTTTTGCGGCGAACGTGCCCTCTCAGCAAGTATGGTGTGCATGGTTCGGTTTTTTTTAGCATTCACGTTTGTTTCGCACCCCCCCCCCCCCCCCCCCTCCTTGTGTATGTGGAGCATGCGACAGCGGTGCAGCAGCGTCGATACACATCAACCTTTTCCAGGGAAAAGTGCGCAAAGGCAAGATGGCTTTTCTGCTTCGCCCTACCATTTCGCGTTGGTGGTGCTGCTGCTGGTAAAATGTTCAACCCATACGGCGGCACCAACGCGCGCGCTCGTTCCAGTTCCTGTTAACAAGTGCATCATTCTAATTGAAACGGTTTGGTGCATACGCAGAGCCGCTAAGCTTCTAAGCGGACGGTCGTTTTAGAATCTTTAGGAAAGCAACAGCAGGTTCGTGTCCATTTATGGGCTTTTATAGCATTTTGATTGAAAACAGTCTATATTCTCCTAGTTCTGTAAGCGGATAGGAAAGTCCTTAACCAACAGCGCTATTTGTGCTAGGTGTACATTATAAAACGGGTGAGTCTAAACAACTCTGGATTTTACTTCTCCACCGAGTTCGCACCGGACAGGCCTTGATCAAATCGTTGGTTGTATCAAAAAAGAAAAAGAAAAAAAACATAAAAAAAAACAAAAGATACTGTTGGAATGAAAGTTTAATTTTCTAATGAAATCAATAATTGCAGTTGTTTGGAAATAATACATTTGCATTACATACATAATACATTAAATAATACAGAATACTAATACAGAAACTACAGCGCCAGTCATTCATTCATACGAATCTTCAACAAAGCGTCGTTCGAATGTTGAACCGAACCATGAATCTGACTCCTAGGATTTTCGAACCTCTTTCAGACGCTTCAGATTAAACGTATCGTTGAAAATTCTTTATTTAGAATCAGAAAATTAGTTATTTAAGATGTGTGAATGTTTAGCACCAGAACTATCCAGCGTTTTAAACGTTGCTTGATAAAACGGTTCTCTACGGTTCTTAAGTTAACAAAACGATTCAAACACCTAGTGCAGTCTATAATATTTTACCAGTTTGCAGTGAAGGTAAAATAACTATGCAATGAATCTTGCTTAAAGTTGGGCGTTACCCGTCAAAATTTGCTTTGGGCACAAAATGATTTGGGAAATGAAATTTAGTGGAAATATAAAAAGAATGATTGAAAGCATTCTGGCCGTTTCTGAAAGCGGAACGGAAAATAAAATATGAAAATAAAAATCATGATTTGATTTGCTCTCTCTCTCTCTCTCTCATAGCCGATGGCTGATAGCAGTGCGAGAAAAGATTACCTTTTTAGTGGAAGAAGAAGTTTAACGCTATCGCATGACGTTTCGGCTTGATTATGATAAGCTACCCTTTCGCATGGGTCTGCTCGGTAAGCCAACATTAAGCTGCTTTCATGCTTTGCCACTGCAGTGCATTCGATTCGGATTTGTGGTGCATTGGTATGATTTCGACCGGCTCCTTAGACCTTCCAAAAAGCTTCGTTTTCTGTATGTCTTTTTCTTCTATACTTTATCCACTATTTCCGCGGGATCTCCTGTGGTTTGATCCATTTTTATTGCCATCACAATTTAATGTGCGGCTTTGCAAATGCGAAGCTCTCGAAACGTATCGTTGCCCGTCGTTACTGTCGCGTCACGGCATCTGTCAAATCTGTCATTGCATATTGCATAAGCTCTCGTCTTTCATTTCGGCGAAGGCAATTAGCAGTACTAATGGAATCGAAATTCTCGCGATTAAATTGAAATTATTTATCACATAGTAAAAGCGCATCGGAATGAGCCAAAGAAGTAACTGTGTTTTTATTAAGATTGTTCATCCTAGTTTCGCTAAGATTGAAGATCACTGGATTACGAGCTTTTTCTGATAGCGTTTTGGTATTTTTGAAAAAGTTAGATTGGAACATAAATAATACCAAACATTGTTCAGCATGTTTTGTCCTATTTCAGTTTAACATTCGAAATTAAACGTGTTGTAGACAATATATAGGATATCCTAGACTTTAGTTAGCCGAAAGTCGAAAGAATTTGAAATACATCCTTTCTCAGCAGAACAGAGGAATAAGAAGAAGAAGAAGAAGTAGATGAACTAGTGTGTGGCACTTCCTTTATTCCTAAGGAAAACACTCCAGCCATCTTGATTATTATACTAAGCTTCTTGTGTAACTACCAATTCGTATTACAAGAGGACAGTGAAAGAGAAAACAGGAAAAACTGTTTTGCTACTTGTATAAAAAATATATATTCTTAAAGCACTACTTAAACACTAAAACTACAGAACCAGTGCCTTTGACAGATTTCGCTCTGCTCTATTGCATGGTTTGTTTAATAACGCTTAACAGGTCGGCTGATAATTGGTTGGCCTGACGCATAGATGGCGCTAGTAGATTTTAATATTCCCACACTATCGTTTTTAGTTTGCGCCAACCTTGAAACGAGCTCTGTCGAAATTTGATAGCACTCGGACAATGACCTAGTACAGCTACAAGGAATTTCGCAATAAAGCAATAAAGCAATCAACTATTGCTTATGGAAGGAAAAAAAAGTAAAGTTGAAGTGTGTGTGGAGTAGCATCAACATTGAAGAGATGAAGAGTTGGATACTGCTCCACCAAAATCAACAAAAAAAAAAACATTGGTATTCTAAATTAAAACGTAGGGAAATGTGCGCTGAGCACGATCATGATCACTTTAATGATGCTTTATGGTTCTTGATGTTGAGATTTCGAGCAGAAACGGTGTCAAACAATCTGATCTGCTTCGTTAAATTTACGGCAAGCTGTCAATCGCAGTAAATCACAGAAAAGCTGCCATGAGCATACCCAACCCATCACTGGACAGCAATGTGAACATCAAAATAAACTTTTCATCAAGCGAATCGTTAAAATTAGAGCGAGAGTTCACAGCATTCCAGCAGCGGTATGGCACAGTTATTGATTAGCTGATGCCCAGCAAATAAAAAAAATCGCATCAAACAGACTGGCGCTTAAAATAACGACCATTACATTACCCCTCAGCTTGGAACAGTCTTTTAGTGGAGGGGTGGACGGGAAGCTGTTTACGGTTCACAGCTCCGACAAAGGTGTGCTGTATGCAACCAGATTGCTATGCACTGTCGCTTTTGTTGTTGTTGTTGCTAGATATTTCTGAAAAAAAATTAATTGAGGAAAATAAATGTCCTTGACTTTTGTTGGACAGTTTTGGGATTTTTTTTACGCGAAATTTAAGCTGAGAATACTAATACTTCATGCCACAATACGGCTAGGCCGTAACTACAGAAGAAAAAAAAAATACTAATACTTCATGTCATACTGCTTTAAGATCGTAACGGGGAAGTTTAAATAAAAGTTTTTAAAGGAAATTACAATTCTCAATCATTTCTTTACAACGAGGAAAAGCTTTGGATCTATTGTAACAGATATTTTAGGGTTTCTTTATATCTTTCATCAATGAGTTGCTAAGAGGAACAATATCAATCAGCGATAACCGTAGAAGGTTAATTAAATAATGTAGGCCATTTTTTTATATTCGGTAGTGCATTTTTGACCATTTAACAAGTTGCAAAACAATGCCTATTTCATTAATAATGCCTTTTTTCTAATATATTTGATCCGGCAGTTTTAAAAGATCTAGCTTAAACATACAAAAACGCTTTGCAGGTTTATGTTCGAAAAAAAAAACAATTTTATTATTACAAAAAAAAATATTTACACGAAAAACTAACTTCCTGTCGAACTTGAAATTTCAAAACTTTAACATAGAAGATTAATTAAATCTAGCTGTACAAAGCCAACAGTTTCAATTATCGAGCAAGATTAACGGTTTAAAAAAAAGCTCAAGTTTCCAGCTATTCTAAATTTGTTTGAATATCTCTGGCCCGCAGGTTAGGGCTTGGATTTACCATTTGGCCCCCTCCGAGAAAAGTGTGCCGATTTCTGGTCTAGAGTAGGATATTATGTTATGAATTAGTATATTATAAGATTTTTAAAATAAAACTTTTTCCCGCTTGACAAATTCAAAACACCAGCAAAATTACAATACGAAAAGCCGACGAGTTCTAATGTCTAAAGCACAAATAATGAGAAGAGATTAAATCGAACCCGTTAGCTAACCATCATATTCTGTATCGTTGTACAAAGTGAACTGCAATCAAATATACTGATACTACAACTACTACTATATTAGTTTTGTTAAGTTATTTTGTTTTCACTGCGAACTCCTTGAACATTGACAAGTAAACTTACTTTTTTTTTGCTTTCTAAACATCATCAATTTGAACGAAAAGAAAAAAAAAATCGCTTGTTAGTTGTGTAGCGTTATTGTTATTGCACACCATTACCCCCTCTTTTCGGTGCTACCAAGGTCAGGTCAAGTGGGTTTTGCACGCTAGTACGCGTGGTGCTCCAATCAATAAGCGGTGCCCGGGGTGTGTGGAGTAGCATTAAAAAAAATAAAATAGAAACAAAAACAACAACAAGCAACTTCCAGGAAATGCATCGACCCTTGATATGCCTAGCTACAAATGGGTGGACAATGTGTGGGGTGGGGGAGAGGTGGGTGAGATAGACCATAACGAAAGTGCAGGAGGATGCATTTATGAAGTTGCCGGCACACGCAGACGCGCGTCGCCACGGTGAGAATGGTGATGGGGGAACCGGGGCGAGGGTTAGTTTTATAAGATTTTTGTAAGCGATTGGAATGTGCCGGTCCTTCGCGCTGTTGCAAAGGTGCCATTAGAATGCATGCACGCACGCACTTGCTCTCTGGCACACTGTCGAAGAACGGGCGGGAATTCCCCACCCAGCCGAGCAGCAGCCGCACAGGGGCCTGCTTTTGATCATCTGAAATCACACTAACATGCGCTCGCACCGATACATAGCTGTTCGTGCTGTGAACAGCTCCCGCTCTGCACTTGCACTCTGATGCACTTTCAGCCGCGCACCACACACACACACACATGCCCCGCCACTGTCTACTTCTCTCTGGGTGCACTACTGCAGTTTTCAAGTACACACACACACACACACACACCCTCAGCCACCCCCTTTCGCCGGTTTTCACTTATCGGTTTCATGATCAAGCGATGTGTGCGTTCGCGTGTGTTTTGCGTCGTTCCACCCCGAGGGCCGGCAACCCAAAACTGGGATTTCGAGCTATTACCGCTAGACCTATAAGACCAGTCGTTTTGACTGGTAACGCTTAACTTTAAATAAGATTTATTCTATAGTAAACGCTTAAAACGCTTGGGAATTCTAGTGGTAAATTAACACAATATTTGCTCAATAGTACATACAGGGCTAACTTATTTTCTTTTTAACTCCTCAATCTGCTAGACACGTGGAATTTAAACAAGATTCGTGAAAAGTTTTCTTACATAAAGACGACGAATTTTGACTAAAACGCTTGGTAGCTCTAGCACAAGGCTCTGGTCACCTCTGGACCACTGGTAGAGGAAAAGGTCACCAAGTCAGAAAAAGTTGAGTCGAGTGAAAAATAACGCAAACACGAGTGCAGTTGGTGGAAACGTCAACAGACTAGCACTATTCTTGAGAGTGAATCAATTTTTGTATCTAAAAGCCGGCCTCAACGAAACGTATTCACAATCTTGTTCTACGCTAGCACCATCTATTGCAAACTACCGGTAGGAGCTAAGCACTAGTGCAATTTATCACTCAATAAAAAAAAACAAAATTCTGCTCGTACACCAAATAATCGTGGATTAGAGAAGTGCAATCGGTTTGACAGCTCACAGCGACTGTCGCATACACAACTCGCCAAATTGAATAGACACAGAAGAAGATGCGTTTCCTCTCATTTACTTCACTAACACACGAATAATGATTTATTTAGTTAAATTTGTTTAATTCAAATGAATTTTCTAAGTTTCCCCATTGGCAAATGGTAACTCAAAATACCCTGAGTAAGACCCTGAGCAAGACCCTGAGCAAGACCCTGAGCAAGACCCTGAGTAGGCGAAAATTGCTCAGGGTCTGTCACAAGAGAGCCGAAACCAAATGCTCGGCTCTCCCTCTCTCTTTCGAATGCTGTTCACAGGATTAAGCACACACTTTAAAGGGGTTGATATTCCCGCGTAATAACCGCCTAGCACCGCCGATGGCCAGTATTCCGCATGCCGTGCCGAAACTGCTCAGTACTTTAACCACCAAGTAAGTTGTGCCGTCCTGTACACCGGATGTTTCGCGTCTTGTAACTCCGCTACTGTGGAAGTGGAAGGATTTGTGGAAGTTCCCCAGTGGTACGAATATCAACCAGACGTGATGTTCTGTCCACCGAATGATTTTCCATTGCCGCAATTTTATCGCACTGCCACTGTTACACTTAATTCATAACGCAGAGAGCACACGCAAAATGTCGGCATCACACTTTGGTTACACACAGGTTACTTCGATGGTCCACAAAGCAACACACCACTATACTTTATACTCAAATTTTACTACCACATTCACATCGCTGAGTATGTCAGGGAAAAAAATCCTCTCAAATGTCAGCTGGGTTATTTCCTCTTAGCACAAGTCACAAAGCAAATGTTTCAATCGTTTCAATTTCATTAGGGCCGTTTACACACGTGAATGTTTGCTCGCGAATGTTTCCCCTTCCATTACAAAACAGTGTCTAAAAAAACATCGGCGAATCTTTTGACCGTTTACACAAGACGAATGTTTTGGGTATCAAGAAATGGCAATTAAACGCAGGAAATCTACATATGGTGGATAACAACCACTATTATCCAACAAACACAAAATCTCCTATAACTAACAGCCAAAAAGCACGTTTAAACGCGGTTTCAATAAAAATTTCTTAGTGTTTACAAAAAGATTACAAGCAAAGATTGCAGCTATCCACAGACCGGTGGATATTTTTTTTTAGCTCGAAAAAGATTGCAGCTGCTCGATTTCTCCTACGCATATGAGCTAGAACATGAGCTGTGTAAACGGCCCTAATAGTAACTGGATGCGTATTTGTTGCGTGTGAATGCGCTTCGTGTTACCAGTGTGCATTAATTTTTCTTATCGAGCGCTACAACCTTTCTCGCACCTCAGTTTGGGCCTACCACGAGGCCGGCCTAAGATGACTTTACGGACTGGGTCGTCCGGGTCCATGCGTATTTCACCCTGACCACCCCAATAGTAGATGGCGGCTCCTCCATTGTCTCGTATCAGGCCAACAATCCTCCTGACGTCTTCCTCTCGTATCAGGCCAACAATCCTCCTGACGTCTTCCTCTCGTACGCGGCTAAGAGGGTTTCGTCAGATTTGGACAGTGTCTATGTCTCAGAGGCGTACGTGAGTACTGGAACTATATAGGTGCGATATAGTCCCAGATTCGTCCGTCGCGACAGGTTTTGTGAGGTGAAATACTTCCTTTTAGATTATCTACAGTTCGCTTCACGTTTTTTCAGCAAATAAGGTGTTCAACACTGCGATAGATAAAGGTAGTACCATGACCACCAGAACAGGATGTAAAATTTGTTTAAAAACATTATTTATTGCGTTGTCAGAATGAAGCAATAATTAACGATCAGTTTTGGACAATTTCATTGTGTCAGTTAAAGTGTTATTCAGCTAAAAGGTTGTGTGATATAAATAACAGCAATGTATTTGAAGCTGGAAGGTATCGCTAAGCTCAAGAAAGCAACTAACGTTCCGCGTAATCACTTCGATAGAGTTGTTGACGTGCTAATATATGTTTTGCCGTGCCGTGGTCTTGGGCAAGCAAAAGGGGTAAGGGATAAGGGATGTGCTTGTATAGCGCGACTTGGGCTTCGGTTCTCTCTATAGGCACACGAGTGTGTGTTTGTGTGATTACTGCATATATATATATATATATATATATATACACTTGACTAATCTTCGGTTTCTGTTTCTCCATTCTCTCCATTGCAGTAGCCGCAATCGTGCTTCATTAGAGCCGGGACGGCTTTGGCGTGGTAATTCAAGCAATCGGAAGGAAAAAAACTCCAAAGCATTCGCAGCGCAACCCCGTGTAAACTCTAGCGATTTGGCACCGCGTCAGCTCCGGCGGAGCGCGTTGCTGTTGTGCAATTTACACAGCTGTTAGGGGGGAGGTGAGAGTGTAATAATAGGAAGAGACACCGGATAACGTAGTACGGCAGGATGTCACTGTGGGCGCGCGTCAACCAGCTGCCCCAGCCGATACTGGAGCAGATACGCTTCATATATGGCACCAACTTTCCGATCGAGGTGCGGCACTATCTGGCGGACTGGATTGAGGAACGTTTGCTGTAAGTGTGGCAGCGAGCGCTGAACGCGTACGCGTGTTTCTTATTCAATTTTACCATCGCTTATCTCTCCGCAGCAATGCACCAGTGTACACGAACGACCAGGAGGCGGTGTACGAGCAGGATGCGGCCAACTTTCTTAACCAGCTGATCATGGAGCTGGAGCGGACGGCGATCAACCTGCCGGAGAGCAACTTCACCATCAAGATCCGGCTGAATGAGTCGGCACGCAACTTCCGCCAGCTGTTTTCGCACAACCCGGCCCAGCTGTACCAGCACCTGATGAACTGTCTGCACCGGGAGCGCCAGTGCGTCGCCTACCCGGACGAGTGCGTGAACGTGCAGGACCCGGAGGTGACAGAGGTGTTCAATGCGGTTCAGCAGCTGCAGATTATGGTACGCACGAACGAGAACGACAACCGCAATCTGATGAAGGAGTACGAGCATCTGCTGCTGGAGGTGCACGAACTGCAGAAGAACCGGGCGCAGCTGGAAACGATCGAGAATGCGGAGATGCGGGCCCACGCCCACAACCAGCTCGCCCAGCATCAGAAGATGGTGAACGATCGGCTGCAGCTGTGCACTGGCAAGAGGCTGGCGCTGGTCGACGGCTTCCGCAAGACGATCCTGATCACCGACGAGGTGCAGAACAAGGTGCTGAACAAGTATCTGTCCCAGTGGAAAATTAACCAAGGGTTCGCCGGGAACGGTGCGTCGACGATGAGCGCGAGCAACCTCGACACGATACAGGCGTGGTGCGAAAGCCTGGCCGAGATTATCTGGAGCACCAAGGACCAGATCCGGCTAGCGATCAAGAACAAGTCAAAGCTGCACGTAGAGCAGGAGGACGTGCCCGACCTGCTGCCGCAGGCGATGCTCGACGTTACCAACCTGCTGAAGATGCTCATCACCAACACGTTCATCATCGAGAAGCAACCGCCGCAGGTGATGAAGACGAACACACGCTTCGCCGCCACGGTACGCCTGCTCGTTGGCAACACGCTGAACATCAAGATGGTAAACCCGCAGGTGAAAGTGTCCATCATTTCCGGTGAGTGCAGTGCGCGCGGCATAACGTATCAGCTCGCAATTTTAGCTAAACGCGAATACCCTTTCTGTTTGCGTATTTGCAGAGGCCCAAGCACAGCAGACACAGCAAACCAACAAAGCTTCCGAGCAGTCGTGCGGTGAAATCATGAACAACATTGGAAATCTGGAGTACAACGAAACGACCAAACAGCTGTCAGTTAGTTTCAGGTATGTGAGGCAATGCGGCTGTGGCACAGGTGTTCGCAGACTCGACCGATATCAGAATCGAAATTGTTAACCGGGGAGTCGTTATTATTACATTTTCCAGAAACATGCAGCTCAAAAAGATAAAGCGCGCAGAAAAGAAAGGCACCGAGTGTGTCATGGATGAAAAGTTTGCGCTCCTGTTTCAGTCCAGCTTTGCCGTCGGTCATGGCGATCTCGTCTTTTCGGTGTGTATACAGTTGAAAGATTCGTGTACATTATGCACTCGCTCAACCTAACCGCCAACCGCTTAATCGCTCGTCGATTGTTACATGTTTGCAGGTGTGGACCATCTCGCTCCCGGTAGTAGTGATCGTACACGGCAACCAGGAACCACAGTCATGGGCTACGATTACGTGGGACAACGCGTTTGCCGACATCAATCGGATCCCGTTCCAGGTGCCGGACAAGGTGATCTGGAACCAGCTGGCCGAAGCACTCAATATGAAGTTCCGCGCCTCGACCGGTCGCTCGCTGACCGCGGAAAATATGCACTTCCTGTGCGAGAAGGCGTTCAAAACGAGCCTACCGTTCCCTGTGCCGAACGATCTGACGATCATGTGGTCCCAGTTCTGCAAGGAACCCATCCCAGATCGCTCGTTCACCTTCTGGGACTGGTTCTACGCGGCGATGAAGGTAACGCGCGAGCATCTGCGCGGCCCGTGGATGGACGGCAGCATTATCGGCTTCATACACAAGTCCAAAGCCGAGGACTATTTGCTCAAGTGCCCACGCGGCACCTTTCTGCTGCGCTTCTCCGACAGTGAGCTCGGTAGGAAAGAAAGTCGAAGGGGATTTGATTTGTTTGCTTTGTTCTCTCTATCTCTAATCACCGTGTTGTGCTGTGGGCTGTTTTTTTTCGCTTACAGGTGGCATCACCATCGCCTGGGTAAACGAGGGCAACGACGGCCAGCCCCAGATACTGCACATTCAGCCGTTCACCGCGAAGGATTTCTCCACCCGTTCGCTGTCCGATCGCATCCGTGACTTTGACGATCTCTTCTATCTGTACCCGAACAAGCCGAAGCACGAAGCATTTGACCGGTACACGACACCGGCGGGACCGCCCCGCAACAAGAACTATATCGCGTCGGAGGTGCGTGCCGTGCTAATGCCCGGTCCGACCAACAACCAGATGAACAGCTTCCCCAACACGCCGTCCTACAATATTCAGTCACCCGACGCGTCCCGCGACACACCCTCGAGCGGGTAAGTAGTGACGTTTTTGGAGGGGATGGTTGGGACGGGCCATCATATAGCTTTTATTTTTGCTTGAAGGAAGCATCGTGTGTTGCCTTTTTTGTATTTTTTTGCTTGCTTGCACGCGTAGACTTCTTATCAAAAGAGAAGACGAGGGTGAGATCGTAGGAAAAAAGGAAAAAGGAATGAGCAGAAAAGTGTGTGCGTGTGAGCACAATAAAAGGGGAGGGGGGCAAACAAACGGATTGGAGAGAGATAATTCGATCGAGATTATCGATGATACCAAAAAAAACTTTATTTTAATATAAATATGAAAATAGAGGCTTTTCCTTCTCCTTTTTCGCTAATGTTCTCCTCGCTTGTCCTCTCATTCCTTTACAATTGATCCAATCTCATAATTTCATCTTGCATTCCAGCATGTTTCGGATTTAGTAGTAATGTTTTGCTTTCCCCCTGTTGTCCACTCTTCCCACATTGTCCTCATGTAGAAAGATAGTAGAAAAAGTTGCATGGTATGCTCTAACATACTTGAAGCTGGCACAATTATTTATTCTTTTTATTTGAAATAACGTCAATTCTTGATTGAGTTCTGTTCAAGTCACTTGTGCGCTTGGCTATCTGCCGCTTGGTGTATTCACAGAAGGATAGCAAATAATGCTACGTATGAGATACCAGCAATAAATGGAGTTCTCATGACGGCAGGCTTTTTATAATTACTACCTAGCTTTACACATTTTATATCTGTTGGAAGCACTGGGTAGCCAAACAGACCATTTTCTGATATGTTTTTCCATAACTGTCGTATTTAAATAAATGTTTTTTTTTAATGTGTGTCTAACAAATACTGTCTATTTTGTTTATGTTGTGTGTTGATTAATGATAACATTTGGGGACAATTTTAAAAGCGATTTTGCTAACAAACGTGATGCGGTGTAATTGTTACCCATTTTAAAATGTATTCATCATTATTTTTTTTTAAGAAAAGGTGGCCAGCTTGACTGGTTTGGTTTGTTTCTTTTTTATAATTAAGCTATAAAAATAGTTAAATTATTATTTGATTAAATTAATAATTAATTAGTTTAATATTTTTTTATATGTTCTCCTTTAGTTTTACAATATATGGCTGAGAACTATGGCGAGGAGGGAGTATGGTAGAAATGAACGGATAGGATAAAATAGAAGAGATATAAATTAGCTTTATTTTGCCTGCATGAAAACTCATTACTGCTCCGATATTAGCATACATGTAAATGCTTTTTTTTATACTCTGCCAATTGTTTTTGTTTGCTTTGTATGCTTTGTTTTAGGAGAATTTTGTTTGCATTCGGTCATTCAATTTAACTAATTGCTAACTTTTTTTTCTTATCACCTTTTTTGTTTCTTGCATCATGCAATATAGGCAAGAAAATTGTCACGAAGAATTGGTGTGATCCGTACAGTCCAATTATGTATTATGTGTGTTTAAAGTCATGAAAAAAAATACCAGTGCAGAATAAGCATACATGTTAGATGTATATATATATATTTTTGGATTATTGTAAAAATGTTCAGTATTACTGGCTGGCTAGTAAAATTTGTTTTTTAATTAGTCGTTTTATGTAGAACATTCCTTTTATTTATTAAAAAAATAATTAAAAACTCAAAACATGCTAACTACAATTCTGTTATGAATTTTCAATATCCTTCCTATTGGCGTTTCGATTTAATCTTTTAGCTCGTTAGAATGGTGTGGTTAGTTTTGGAATTTTTAAAGTGTGTAGTAGTTTTACAATGTATCGCGTATTTTTCGAGTTTATGTGTGTATGTGTGTCGTACAAACATTCGGCCGCACCCGGCACCGCTAACAGAAACCCATTTCTTTCATGTTGCTTCATTTACAGCTATCAGAACAGTACGATTATGCACCTTTAGTCATTAAATTTATGCTAAGCTCAAATTAACGATAACACACTCACTGCACCCGGGGGATACCCGTTCGACCGTGACACACGGTCGACCGTTACACAACAGTGTGTGGCTGCTGCAGAACCCTTTTTTGTAGTCGACACAGAAGCAGAAAGAGGATACAAGTGTGCGAACATGTTGATTGATTGTGTCCCGTATGTTTCGCACACCCGAAAGCCGTACTAAATTTGGTGTTTACGGACTGTGGTAGGATTGGGAGAACTGCGCGATACGCGCTATAACGATTTTCAATTACATTGTGATGCATTACTGAAGGAGAAGGAAAAGGTATTGTCAACAATTATTTAAGCACAATTCAAGGCACAACTTGAGCACTGATAGGTTTCATCCCCGTGCAGATAGGGAAAATGCTGTATCGCCAATCGGTACATCAAATATGTATGATAAAACGGATGCCAAACATAGTAACGAAAATTACTACCTTACATTCCCACCAAGCGGGAAGGTGACTGCAAAACACTTGTACACACAGCATACATGCGAATCAATTAGTACCCTAAACGGTGAAGTGTATAGTGAACACACTTAATAGTGAACGAATAGTTAAAGCAACCTGTTAGTAGATTGGATACAATCCAGTGTGAAACTAAGCAGAAAAGCATATTAAACCCATTTTCCGGCATCAACAGGAACAAAACAAAGCCTACATACAACCGGTTTCAGGGCAGTTGATATTTTTCGATTGTAAAAGCTGCAAGAAATGCAATGCTTCTGATTTTCTTTGAGAGCATCATTACAATAAAAACAATTATACACACAGTGTGGTGCTTGAACAACAGCGTGTTCAGCACGGTTGGCACAAAGGACAAAGGAAGGGTCTATTAGGCAGGCTGAATAAGTAAGTTGTTTACAGCTGGAAGCAAAGGCGCTGCTAAAACAAGATTATATGATTACAAAAATAGAAACTCTATCATATGCCAATGTTGAAAGGCCGAGAAGCTTTGAAAATGTAGGAAACAAAACAACGAGCGGTTGTGAGGAGAGCGTGCCTCTTGATATAAGTGTTTATATTGGTCGTGTTTTACAAGCTACCTAGCAGCAGAAGTATCTCTTTGTGTAGCGCTCCAAACAATTCTATAGAGCCTTTTAGTGCAGTGTATGATCGAGGAGCCAGCTAGCAGGAAACAGTTGAATGTGTCGCCATTCAAGGGCGCGGAGGTGGTCATCATCATCGACACAGCATTTGCAACAAGAGCGTGTACATGCATGTGTGTGTTTCAGTTCTGTGCTTTCCTCCAAAACCCAACACATTGTTTGCTGGGGATTACCAAGCTTAATCGGCGTTGTTGCTTCATTTCTTCCCAAATTTTGTCTGTCACCGAACTGGTCGTCGCGTGGGTGAAACACTCGGGAAAGCCTCGTTGAACGAAAAAATCGGTCCCGTCTACGTAAATTCAGGCTCTGCAGACTAGTGCTAAGAATTTGCTGGAAGAAAGTTTGTGCTAACCTATCTGATCGGATACAGAGCCATTCCAAGGACAGCTCGCGTGTATTTCGCTCTGCGTGTTTTTGTGTCTGTGTGTGTGTATGGTGTGGTGTGGATGACATTAGTATAAACCCTTCCACGAGTATCTTACCCTTCGGGTTGTTCGCCGGTGCATGATTGGGCAATCATCCCCCGCCGCTGTTTGGGAGCGTAAGGGGCCTACTCCGCGGTCGATAGCGTTGCTGTGTAAAAGATCCCCTGTACAACCCTTACCGATGCCTTCCCCTCGCCGGTTAATGTTCAGCAGTGTGATGAACAAGGTCGGCAAGAACGAGTTTGTGTCCTGATGTCCTTCTCATCCCCAACGGTGGAAGTAATTACGCTTTGTTTATCCGTACAACTTCGCAAACGCCCGCCGCTTGCGTCACATGTGTGGTTTTGCTTCGTGTGTGTTGATCGCGCATTTCTTTAATGTACAATCTTTTTTGTATAAACCAGAATTCTTCTACATTTTGCTCTCCCTCTATCTTGTTCGCTTCTTTTATGTATCTCTCGCGCACACTCTATTTCTCCCTGTAATACTTAATCACACAAAATTTGCTAGGGAGATGGCGAACGGGGCTTGCAGCAAACACCTTCAAAGTGCATATTAAACATACCATCTTCCTATTATTGTGCCTTGTCTCCATCCATTAATATGCTACCCTTCTATGGGTAAATGATCAATCACTCGCGTGTGTTTTGTTGTTTTCGTCAACTCATCGCAAAAGCCAGCATACAGGTTTTCCCGCCCTTCGTTCAATATGTGTCTTTTTTGTGGTCGTGCGGGTGGTAATCATGGCTGCAACTGCCGCGCCTCAAAGGTGACCACGGGTGCACGAAAACGTCTATTAATTTCTTGTTTCTTGTCCTTTTCACCTTTCTTATCCTACTGCAACACTCAACGGCAACGGTGTGTTCGCGGGCGTACTCTGTGCTAATTCACGCTCGCAAACATGCTCCTCTACGACTGCATTTGCAAAACTATTGGCTGCACACACACCACCTTGCACCACGCGCCGCGCACCATCCACCGATCGCCACACATCGCCACACGCCGCGATTATGCTCACCGCACCGTGCATTTTCACACCATGCCCTAACCTGACGGTAACTATGGCCGGTGTGCGAGTCCAGATATTGGACGAACGGACGTACCGCTAGCGTCGCGGCGTCCGGCATCCAACAGCATCGGTACGCCGCCGTGTCCAGCTTCGATCCGTACGTGCAGGCGGACGGCTTCACGCAGTTGATGACGGTTCCGCCCGGTACCAAACTGTCCAGCTTGGTGCGGCCACCGCCCGCACTGAGCGTGCTATCAACGAGCAGTAACTGCAGCAACAGTTCTACCGCCACTATCAGCGGACAACAACAGCACCACGGGTTGATGGAACAGCTACAACAGCAGCAGCAGCAACAACATCAAAGACATATTTCGAACCAGTTGCAGTCATCGCTTAGCCCAGCTTCTGGCAGTCATAACCATTCAGAAATGCAGCAGCATCAGCACCAGCCACAGCAGCAGCAACAGCAACAGCAGCAACAGCAACAGCAACAGCAGCAACAGCAACAGCAACAGCATCAGCAACAGCAGCAGCAGAAATACTACGATGATGCAACGTCGCTTAGCGACTGTGGTCAGGATGCAGGTGGTGACCATCAGATGCAATCGCTACCGTCCATACCGGCCGCATTTTCCTTCACCAGCATACCTTTCACCAACAGCAGCAACAGCAACCAATCAAACCTACAAGCAAACACATCTGATGGCACCATTATTAGCCAGCTAAATGGGACGCACGGTAGTCCCGCCGGCGGTCACAGAAATGACAGCGGAAGGGATGGTGCTGGCTGCAGAGCTTATCCGTCCACGGCGAGTGCGATGGAGCTAACCAACCTGGAGGAACTTAGCTGGCTGGATATGAATAACAACAGCCACTGGACTGGTGGTGGTAGTGGTGGTGGCGGTGGCGGATCGTCCTGAGGGGAACAGATAGGGTCTCGAGGAGCGGAGGGAGGGAGGAGTGAGGGTGAAGGAAACTGGGAATGGGGAGAAAGGTGCTACGGTTTTGCGCACGATCTACACTCATGCACGGTGCGCACATGGCATGCTCTACCCGGTGTTCGTCTTCCTTTCTCTCTTATGACTTTCTCTTTCTCTCTCTCTCTCTCTCTCTCTCTCTCTCGCTCTCTCTCTCTTTCTGTCTGTCTCTCTTTCTATTTGTCACTCCTACAATTTTTCCATTCACTATGTATCTCCATTTCTCTCTGCAGAACCCTTCCCTTGGTAGGGTAGTGTTGTGTGATGTTCGCGGAGAAGATTTGCGTGGGATGTGGAAGGGAGGAGAAGGCGCTGTCATAAAATTGCGCACGGTTCTTGGTATATATGCGTTTCTAAAATTTGTTCGCGACCGGAAACTGTTTTCATGCCCATCCCCTCCCCTCCCCTTTGAAGTACTCGATGTAAGTTGTTCGAAATAAATTCCACCATTCGTATTTCCCTAGCAGCCGTCAACTGTTAAACGTATTACGCCCCAAGAAGAAAACTCGTCAGGGTTCCAAACTAAATGAAAGAAAATGGTCGTCGCCCCTTTGGTGGACACGAAGGATCGTGGTGGAGCACGGCCCGTTGTGGAGTAGCGTAGAATTGAAGCACACACATACTTCTGAGCCAATACATACAACGTACAAGACTTGGTTGTAATACGGCAGTTACTGTTGGCGAGTCCTCTCGCTGTTTCCACATCAGTCTTAAATAAGGAAGCTGACTTTAAAGAGTGCATTAGGGGGTATCGTATTGTTGTATCGTTGATGTTTCAATTTCTAGTTGTACACATTGCTCCGAATATTAATACGATTGGTCTAAACGAAGCTGTCAATAATAGGATAGGCTAGCGCCTGGCCAGGGTTCTTTAGAGTTATCACGAGGAGTATAGTGATAGAGAGGTTTACAACCACATCTGCTGTACATGAAAAAAAACCCGAGAAGTCGAAGATAGTGGGATACGATTAGTATCACTACATCAGTATAAGCAAAAATCCAACACTACGTAGTTAGCACACAACCACCGACCGTTAGTCTAATTGTCGTGATCTCCCTGTAAGCACGGTGTGTTGTTTTTAAAAGATGCCAACGTTAAAGTAGTCACAATATTCAAACTAGCCAGCGGGCTTTATGTTACTCCACCGTAAACGGATTGTACGAAGCAGGCTGTAAAATGTTACTGTGCCGAGGAGAAGATGTCGATAACGTAGGTCACAGTTGTTGTTTGTTTGTTTTTACATTACGTTTTACGCTTAGCAATAGATAAATAACTTTATGCAAGTCCAACCGACGACCCTGCCAGTGGCGCAACCGCGTTGGTTTGGCAGCGTTAAGAAGGGCGATCAAATAGAGTATTCTAGTCATATATTACACAAGCAAACATTTCAACAAAACGAAAGTTTGTCCAACGCTGGTTCTGAAGGGAAATAACAAATGTTACCATGTAAGGCAGAGTGCGACGCGCGTCGCTAGAGGGCCAAGTCCTACTTGCGTACTCGTGCGGGCGTATACGGTAGCGCTCTATTTGTACATTACCTGCGAGAGTCCGTACCGCACTCTTCCCGAGCGATGTGTTTAGCACACTTGAATGTACTAAATGTGTGTAGAAAACGAGCTTGCGCGCGCGCGCTCTATCCCACACTTGACTGTAAAGCAAACAGAAACAAAAACCACCCCGCCTCCCCCCCCCATACCTTAGCAAAAACGCGCCCTAGCACAGTGCGCGCGACTCCCTAACTGTGCCAGCCGTACTAGGAATATGTGTATCACTAAAGATGAGACGGTGGAGAAGAACAACAAAACCTAATTGTGATGTTTATATCAACACAGATGTGAGAGCTTTCGTCCTTCAACGTACCTTATTATGGCAGTAACGTTTTGCAAACGGACTGTTATTCGAATTTAACCATAAGTGTCCCATCACACATGCAAACAAAGATGCACTCACTTTAATAGATGTATAGGGAATACAGATATAATAGATGTATAGGGAGGGCATTCATACACACGTTATGCAGGGTTCAATATAAAAATAATGAATTACGATGGAGAGCTAGATTGGATTCATATATTGGTAGTTGGTTGCGCACTTGGGTAGCTAGTGTCCCGATTGGACAACGATTTACTGGATAGACCGAGAATCCGGCACACTACCGGGGTGCAACAGTAGATAAAGAGATAAACATGATGGATCCTGGATCCCGGTTTTACACTAATGGGAGGAGTAGTGAAGATCAAAGAGCCATACGCTCTAGTAGATAATGCAAATATACAACCCCTTAAACTCCCCCACACACACAGCCATCCGCGTGGGTGGTGTGTGGGTATTTTAAACACAATGTTAATGCGCACACAACTGCGCGTGAGCGTATTAGAAAATTTGTACTCAAGCGCATTTGGTGGCACTCTTCCACCTGTATGTACTTTGGTGCGCACGTACGCGTTTGTGTGTCTATTCTAGCAATGTAGAAAAATCAGTATGTTTAAACGAAATGCCCCCACCATACACCACATCACATCAGCCACTAACACAGCCGCTCTTACTAACACCCAAAACTCATTACCGCAGTTTGCAAAAGCATTAGTTTGGTTAATCCAGTTTTAGTTTAGCTGCGTTTCGTCCTATTAGTTTTTAAACTAATTTATCTTTTACAATTTGGCTTTGCTCACTCCCCCATTTACTTACTACTATTTTACTTTATTTTTGTATCTTTTCATTTAAACTTGCTCCCCTTTTAACCATCCATTACCGTGAACAAATGTTACGTTTTAATATGATTATTTTGTATTTTTCCTCCTTTTTTATATGTACAATTCCAAACAAAACCTAAATACTCGAACGAATTGTCCATTGAACCCTTCCTTCGAAAACCACCCCGAAAACATTACATCACAACAAACACTACACAACGGCTTTCGATGGATGTGATGATGGAAACGACGTAACCCATCCTTCCCCTAAACTGGCATAAAACGCCTCCACCGACACGCGAATCGGGCTGCTCCGTGGGGCTACACGAAACCGGGGGGCTGATCTGTGGATGTATGCAGCTATGGCCAAACGAACTATGGTCAGGTGCCCGATTTCGAGCTGGAAAACATAGGAATGTTTTCATCGCAGTACCACTAGAGGCGCAGCAAGAGGGACGCAGTGTTGCCGTTGCCATCGCCCTCGCCCATCGTATGCCCGTCTGAAACTTAAGCAGTGCGCATGTAAAGGACGTAGGTGGAATTTTAATAATTGAGTCACTGTAGATTAGGCTTCCACCAACTTATCCGGCTAGATTGATCAGCCAAGTTGACAATGGATATTGCGGCAAGGAAGACCGATACAATACGCGTAAGGGGAAGATGTTTAGTTTGTAAAATGATGGCAACTGCCAGACACGATAAGCATTTCTGTACATTTAAGTCAAGCCACATACAAATGAGCTTTAGCAGGAGGGTGGCGTATTCGTTACACTCTAATACACAGCATCTAGCTGTTTAGCTTAAGGATTTTTTCTGTCTTTCTGTGAAACAAAACGCACGCACACACACACATACACAGCTTGCAGCCAAACACACACGCCATCATACGCTTTCCAGTTTCCGCGCAGTCATCGAAAGAGGAGGAATACGCGAGCGAGGAGGAGGCACGGTAGTTGTTTTATCCGTTGTTGCGTGTTCAATAATGCGTCGAATGCACTACGGCTGTAGCAGCTCTTCCAATCGTTTACCTACGTACTTAGGCTTTATGTTTTTTTTTTAAACTTTCCTTTTACATTGGGAGCAATTGTAACGTCAGTATTGGGGTAACGCGTTTTGTGTGAATGTTTTGTTAATGTTGTACGTTTTGTTAGCAGTTTCAAACAAAACTTCACTTCAGTGCTCGCATATTCATATGCACATTGCTTTTTTTTAAAATAGTGTCTATAATAGTGTCTATAACGAACGCAACTTAAATTCTGAGCCATGCTCAAACTGTCAGGCTATATAGAATACTACTAAAACCTACGGGTGCCATACATATGCTCGACTGTGTGTTGGTGTGTGTGTGTGTGTTTTTTTGTCCATCATGATGCATTTACTTGATTTGGTGTACTGTAATCACTGTACGAGGTATATGATATCTGGTGTGCTTTTGCGTAACCTCCGTTTTTCGATGACTTCCGTGAAGCTAGTGGGAGGGTGTGTTAAACTTTGAATTTATAAATGTTAAAAAAAACCTTCACTTGTCTCTTGTATAAGTGTGCGTGTGTGTGTGTGTTAACGTGCGCGCAATAAGTAGTAGATATAAGCGGCTAAAGTGTATAGTGCCCAAAATGCTGTCTCAACGAAACAGAACGAACTTCCCCGTTTAAAATAAAGCCTACGAATAGGCCTAGAAGGAAATGCGCTCCAAATAAGTGATGGCTATACAGATCTGTATTGGACGTGTGTATGCTTTATTTGTACCGAGAGAGTATTGCAGCAAAGAAGATGGTATGAGAAAGGAACCGAAAATGCGCACACAGTCGTACATATATTTATATATGTAGATACATATACATCAATATAGCACGATGTTTGTTGCGCAATGTTGCAGATGCAGGCTTTATGAAGGCACAGTGCACACATACCTGTAGAATGCAATCCCACGCAACTACAATTACGAAAATGTGAAAATGTTTCAATGTCTTTCTATGCGTGTCTGTGTGTGTTAACGCTTTATACGATGTAATGGAAACACAGATTGGGGGGCATGTAGGACAGGGAAAGTTAAAAAAACAACAAGCAACTAGTTAAAGTGAACTAATAAAGCCAATCTATGTTGCGCACTATGCATGAGATGACGTAATTTCACGTGGCAATTTAGATTGTAAATTATCTATCTCAAAAAAAAAAAACACACACATACCTACACAGCTCCCCTCTTCCACACATACACACAGTGGAAAGCAAAATGGGAATGCAGTATCTAGATAGCCGGAGGTAAGGCCTACCGTAAGAGTAAAACAAGCCAAGAGCTTAACATTGACTGGGAGATGCTCACAGAGAAATGATCGGTTTCACCAAATTTAGATAAACGAGACAAGAAAAATCAACTAGAGGCAACGAAATATAATAACCTTAACGCTACCATAATGTTGATAGATGTTGATAGGTAGAATGGCAAGAGGAAGCACAATGAGTGTAGCTGTGTCTTTACTTTGATTCTTATTTACACACTTCTACTATCGATTCCCCTGCGGACGACCGTATTCGGAATGTCAGTAAGAAGAGAGAGAAAGAGGATAAACAGGGAAGATTGATAGAAAAATAGGTAGAATGAATGAAAACAAAGCAAACAAACAAAACAAAAAAGCAACTGCACACGTTCTACAAACTAGCTGTGTTTCAACTATAATACTACTACTTCTATAAAGGGATAGTAGTATCATACTACTTGATATATGTATGTTTCAGAAGGCGCCAAGCCACAGCAAGACGTTAGGGAGAAATCCTAACATGGTGAACGAGCATGTAACTAAGGTCCAATTGAAATGTGCAAATTATACGACATAGTCCATCCGCGCGTGAGCGTTTACCGTCACTTTGGAAGTGCTAGTAGTAGTTGCTAGTTTACTGCGTAGCGTTTTCCTCCTCCCTAGCCTCCCCTAAAGCAGGATGGAATGCTGTCTCTAAGAGTATGTAATCATAATAAAAAGTCACAACGAATGTTCAGACTTCTAGGCAAGATGAAAAAAGAAAACGGCAGCAGAAAAAAAGCGAAGGCAAGAGCAAGAGCAACGTAAACAATTCGATAAGACACTATATGCGTGCTGTTATCTATACCTAACAAACCCTGTTTAGCGGTTGCTTTTTTATAAACCCAAACGTGTCCCAAATTAAGGGTCCAGCGTGCAATGTGGTGTTCGGTTTTTTTTTTTTTGTTTTGTTTTGTGTTATCACCAGAAGCATAATGTTCTGAGCGTTGACATACACACCTGTTGCGTATAAATATTGCTAATGTTAGAATGGTCGCCCCACTAGCAATGGCGGGGTGGAAAACACCTACACACCGAGATATCGTATTGATCTCTCGTTTAGCAAGCTAAACAACAATAATAGATGTAGTTGCAAAACCAATAGAAAGAATTCTACAAAGAAAAACTGAAAGCGAAAGTACAACTGCACCTTCTTTAGCAAAAAAAAACAAAAAAAAAAAAAAACAAAACAAAGAAACAAATTACAATGTTGAGTGTGTGTGTGTGTGCATAATGTGAAATTAATACATGGAAATACAAATGTGTGTTTCCGTCCAAAGATTGACTGGCTCCAACTTCCCTTGTGTATTTGTGCTACAGAAATAAAAAAAAGGAAAAATAAGGTACTCTTGCCTAATAAGTGGTGAACCTATGTTAGGACGATAAGCTTCGTTGGCACTATATTCATGGCTTACCCTTACGAGGACATGTAAGAAAACAGGCCTAAAAAAGAAAGCCTACTTGCAAAGGAAAACGGATCCTATATGCCATAACGTTTTTTTTTTTATCGCTGTACTCTGTACCCTGAAATAAAATACACAAATTGCACTGATTTCTACAGCGGTGTTAAGTATAACCACACACGTACATAAATACTCACACACTCAGAGTTAGAAAGAGAGCGAGAGAGAAATAGAGGAAGATATATGAGTTTGTTATGCGCGCACTAGTCAAGGCGAAACATGAATATCTGCTGAATTATTTCAATTAGTTTTAGTCGATTTACTTTTTCGTCACACAAATAATAACTATTAGTGGTCAGGTAATGTTGTTTGGTAATTATTTGACGTTAGACAAGTGTGCGCTGCCGTTCATGGCTTATTCAGGTTAACTATTTCTTACTTCGTTTTTTTTTTTCTAATATTGCCTGCAATATGTGCACGCTTTACGGTTGAACGTGTTGAACGTTACAGTTGAGTTTTTAGCAAATTAGCTCGGTTCAGCTTGTCTGTAGTCCGCTTGCAGCAGGTGTGAAGTAAGGCTGTCCCCAAAACAGACAATGATACGGCCTAGGTTTCGATCGCATCGGCTTGCCGTAAACACTGTGCAGTGATGCCTGGATATTAGAGAACCCGAGGGACTTCGGAACAAATATTGCCTGTGAAGGTTTCGTTCATAGGATGTTTTGCGTTTCAGACATTATGTTGATTGTTTACAGACTTATTCGCTCGATGAAAATGAAAAATGAAGAATAGACTCTTGGGCAACGAACCTTAACGTCAATAGTAAATTAAGAATCTTTCATGGTTTACACAGTTTAAACAGGTGAATTAGTTGCTGCAGAAACGATGCTTTAATGGTTAATCGGTTTCAAACTACCTGCAGAAATATACTCTCTTACACTGGTTTTTGCCATAGAAAGGGAATCCCTCTTATACGAATCTCTCATATCCAGGTATCGCGACATGTAGACGGCGGTGTGCAAGCGGCGCGCGGTCCATTTTGTTATTATGCTTACGATTCACGCTAAAATAATCTCTATGGTTAGTGTTCTCAAGCATACGGCAGACAGTCTGCAGGTGTTTACTTACGTGTCCTGCCGCATTCGAGCAGCATCTGTGTATCCGTGAAATGTTCTACAAACACTCGCTTAACTAGAAAACAGCTGTTTTTATACGTGCAGATTCAATGTCAAATGTCATCCGGGCTTTAACAATTAGAGAAGGCAACGCGACAGCACAAAGCGCCAAGTATCATCGCCATTCACAAATGTTAGCCTAAAACTTTGCACAGCCGCCGGACAGAAGATGGAACAGAGAGCATAACCTGCAAAAGGGGCAATGCAATAACGGGTTTGTCCACTGTTTATTACACAGATAAATTGACACGACAATAGGGTTAGGTGGACGCTCGTGTGTCTGCACATCCGAAGAGCTTTGGGTCGGTTTCCGTAGCGAGGTTTCGAACACAAAACAGAAAGAGAAATTTGATACAAATTGGGTACACACCGGCCTCTCACCACTAGCATGTTTCGGTGCATTGTTTTTGTTTTCGGAGTAAATCACATGGAATTATTTTTTAAAAAGAAAAATCACCTTCAAACCCCCCGTCTCCAGAGTTTCTTCGGCCACGTCGGTGGTCAAAAGGGATGCAATACTATAGATACCGCGGAAGCTTGCAATACACAAGTGTACGTCTGTGCACTTCTAGGAATGTTTCCGGTTTAGGTTTGGCCAACAGACGTGGACATCGGTGGAACTTTAGAGTTGATGTATGATTATTTGTAACCAGGATAAATCTAGAATGCTAATACAATAATGAGTATACGAAGCAACGGACAAAAGGGAGGCAACGAGAGAGAGAGAGAGAGAGAGGCGGAAATATAATGGAAAATTGGACGTAGAACGTGTGTGTATGTGTGTGGTCTCGTGTACTTTGGAATTGTTGCAACAAAAAAAAATCAATTGTATCTGTTTAAAAAATAAATTCTGTGTAAAAACGTCACATTGTTGTTTCTTTATTTGCTGATTTATTTAATAGACGTAAAAGAAACCAGACCATGTCTATTGCCCGTTAAGGACAGAGCAAATAACGGGCCACTATTGTATTGTTGAATTTAGATTCAACACGAGTATGGATATTTTCGATTCTTTTTATAGATAGGGTTTAAGGATTCGACTTGAATAATATTCTACTAATTAAAATATTTCGTTTACATTCGTTTCGCAAACATAATCTGCATATCTAAATTATATTTTACTTAGCACAATTAAGGGAACAATTAGTCTACTTTTCATCTCATCTCCTACAGGAATGTGAAATATTCGATGAATTTTCCTTCCTCTGATAATGGTGCATCTAGGGGCTAGCCTGTAGTTGCTATAAATGGTTTGAGTCCTGGATGTAATGCGCTTCAAATTATGCAATAAAGTAAAAATGTTCAACCATGTTCTAAACGCCACAAAGTATGCAATTGAAGGTTTTACATCGCGATTCGATGAGTTTTGATGTGTTTCGATGTAATGTACATTCAAACAGACCGTTAATTGTTGTCTTAATTCTTTTTATTCGGTAGTAAGTAGTTGTGTTAATTTTGAAGCGATAATCAACAAAATTTGATTAAGATTAAGTGTTCAGTTTTGTCTTGCCATTAATCTGTGCAACACTGGTTGATCATTATGCCTAAAATAAAAATTAAATTAGTGATACTTACTGAAAGAATCAGTGATTCCAATAGCTTCTCCAATCAGAAACAACGTAAAGAAACTGCGCAAAGAAATAATAAAGTCCCCACACGACGAAACGTTAGAACACATCGACTAATAATTTTATTTAGCTAATTTAATGTGAAGTACTTACAGGTTTGAAGGGTGATGTTATACATGATTTATGTCACACAAGTTAACAGAAAATCATCTCGTCTTCAGGGGTGTAAAGCCGTTGTTTTCTTATCTGCATTCATTAAGCGTAAATTTTTCAATCATCCAAACCAAATCTACTAATTAATAATAATAATCCATTTCTCAACAATTCGGCGTCATCGGAAGGACATCTGCGGCGGTGTGCGAGGCATACCCCCGACTGAAACGCGAGGCCGATAGGATTGGATTGAGGATCAATGCGACGAAGACAAAATACCTGCTTGCCGGAGGCTCTGACCGAGATAGAGCACGACTCGGAAGCAGAGTACTAGTTGACGGCGACGATCTTGAGGTAGTAGAGGAGTTATGCTACCTTGGTACGATCGTAACTTCGGACAACAATATGGGCATCGAAATCCTAAGGCGCATTGTTCAGGGGAATCGTGCCTACTACGGGCTCCACAAACTCCTGCGATCCAGAAGACTCCAGCAACGCACGAAATGCGCCATATATCGCACATTGATACGGCCGATAGTCCTCTACGGGCACGAGTCTTGGACTATGCTGGTGGAGGACGCCAATGCACTCGCCATCTTCGAACGACGGGTGCTACGGACTATCTTTGGCGGTGTGTGCGAGCAGGGCGTGTGGAGAGGGACGAGCTTGCTGAGCAGTTTGGCGATGCAAGTACTCTAACGGTCGCCAAAGCCGGAAGGATACGCTGGTTGGGGCACGTGATGAGGATGCCGGACTCATGCCCCACCAGAAAGGTGCTCGTCAGCGACCCTTTCGGCACGAGGCGTAGAGCTCGTTGGCTGGATCAAGTGGAGTTGAACCTGTCGGAGATCGGATGCAACCGTGGCTGGAGGACTGCAGCCCTGGACCGAGTTTCTTGGAAACGGATTGGTGACCTGGCCATGCCTTGCAGACGTGCTCAGCAATGAGCGGGCCAAGAAGAAGAAGAAGAAGAATATGCGCTAAATTATTACAAAATATAAATGGCTGCCAGGCAGAGTTTTCATACCTTCCTTCTAAGTTCAACCATCCAATATAAACATGGTCATGCTGTCATTTCTAAAGTGCACGGATAATGAGACGGCCGGATAAAAGGTACCCGGATAAACGGCGCTCCACTGTATATGGCTTTAGCAGCAGCATGTACTTCATTATTTTTTCGGTGCTTTATGGCGGAAAAGTTTGGTAGAATGTCCAAGTTCCATTTTGCACAACTTTTTCTTTGAAATTGTTCAACGTATTGTTTGGAAGCTTACTGATTCTTAGTCATTTTTATTATACTAATTACTGTTTAAAAGAAGTAAAATGTACCGTTCTAAAACATTCAGAAATATAACAAAATGTTAAAACCCAAAGGTGTTAGAGCATTTTAAAAATGAATCTTAATGCATGCATTTTTCAGAACCTTTTTTCTAACAAAAATATATAGTGAGCCCAAAAAGTATTCGTCCACCCGTATGTTTCACTGAAAAATTTTAATTATGGACGTTTTAGATACATTAGAGCAAAATTAATGATATGTATATTTATCATTAATTTTGCTCTAATGTATCTAAATTAAATTTATCATTTATCAACAGAACTACTAGTTAACTAGATAAAACTAGAAAAATCCATGTAAGGCACACGCAAAAAGTATTCCTCCACCTGACATTGACTATCACAAAGAGTGCTTTGATTGAATTCAATTCCCGGAAAATCGACCTATAGATCTAGCATTCTGTGACTAAAACTGACCTTACATTTTCAATTATTTTGCCCCTTTAGTCGAAAGAGTACTGTTGAAACTTGTTTTATTTTTATTTCGGTAGTAACGGTCAGGTCGTACTCATGAAACTTGTGAAGAGCAAAAACTGAAAGAATGATTGCATAATCGACCCAAATCGGCAAACAAAATGGTTGAATTTGAAAATGGACCCCGTTGTACAGTCTAGGCGGTGGTATATTGGCTTACTATCTGTAAAACTTACCAAAATACGCCTCAAAACGGTGGTCCAAAACAAAATATTTTTAAAAGATGAGTGGTTAATTAAGCGAAATCTGTAAAACAAGTGTATTATCAGGTGCAATAATGATGACCCGCGAGTTGGATAGATGGACTACCAAATGGGAACAAGAAGAAAAAAATAACACAAAAAAGGATACAGTGCATGGTTAGCCTGTGAGAAATTTCAAATTTACTT